>OZ017739.1:425565620-425814558 GCA_963969285.1 Odontomyia ornata | reverse complement strand
ATATATATTATATATATATATATATATATATATATATATATATATATATATTTTATATATATATATATATATATATATATATATATATATATATATATATATATATATATATATATATATATATATATATATATATATAGATAGAATTGTGATTCGATTAGCTTTCTCATGTTATTTTCATAGAGAGTCTTCTATAAACGTTCTATGATTTCTGAGAAAACATTACATCACATTTCATCATGGCTTTTTTTATTTGGACATAATTTACCCAACCATTCTTCCTATTTGCTCATTATTTTTATTACCTTCAGGTGAAGGAAAGTGTTCCTTTTTCCTGAAGGAGGTCTAGATATCAGCGATTGTAGGCATTTTTTTATCTATTGAAGCAAATCTTAATAGCTACTTACCATAAAATTATTTTATTCTCTGCACCCAGGTGAGAGCATATTTAGGATTTATTTGATAACTTACACGTAAAGTTTTCCCTCGTTTTAAAGTGGTTTTTGAGTACTCAATTTGGTTATTTCGAACTAATAATAAGGTAGCCTTACCCAATGTATACTCCGCAATTATTGTACACAGTCGCACGTTTGTCCAATAAAGAATCCAAAAGCTCTATTGTAGGTTTTTGTAGATGCGGCGCAGCATCGAGATATTCTTCAGCAACAGAAATTTTATCCTGCAATACGAGTGGCAGTACAATATCCAAGACACCAAATTTCTGTGTTAAGCCCAAAAGTATAATCCAGGTAGACGCCTAAGAAAAGTATTTTAGCTAGTTAAAGACTCGAGTGGTTTGAGAGATTTTACATCTTTATAGTGATGGAGTAATATAAGTTCCTTAATTTTATCTTCGAAGAAATGTCTCCTTTCAGCAAGATCATATGCTTTGGTAACGGCTTTAAACAACGCTGGAAGTTGTTGATCTTTGACAAAGTTGAATGCAACCATGCGCATGTTGTCAGTGCATAAATTCGAAATTTCTGGTCGTGAAGCTTTGAAACATGCAATCTTTTCCATAACTAAAGGTAAATTATTTGTTAAAATTGAATGGCTTCGAAACAAGATCTTATAATCAAATACATATGTTGAAAGTGATTAATAATAGAATTCATTAAACTTAATGTTCATAAAAACAAAATGTAAACTCACTTGTGAACGGAAGACTTTTGTTTTTTACATTAATGCAATCTGGGCAATTAGCGAAGAGTTTCAAAGCAATCAGAAGTGGATTTTGACAATTGGTAAAAAGAGTTCCAAGTGTTTCAATCATGGACGGGGTATTTTTATCTGGAAATGAACATATGGTAATTGTGATTTCCTTTAAATATGTTCTGTAGTTTCAGCTAACTCACAAATCGTCCACATTTGTTTGTATGATTGAAACCAATTTTCAATATCTAGTGGAAGTGAAGCATCAAAATTTTCATCATTTAATCCTGCTCTTATTGTTATATCAGGAAGCACTGTTATTTTCATATTTTCACATGTTTTCTGCACGGAATTCACAAAATCGTCTTCGACTTCCTCGAACTGTAGGATTAAAAAAGAAACGAAAATACAAGCAAGCTGTCAATATTTTTGTTTTAAATTCCAATTTACATCATCATCTTCCATTCCAGCCGGTATGCCGTAGCTAACACTCATTTTGAAGTGGTGATTAGAAGTATTAACGGCAATTGTTACCCCGTCTGGTTCGGGAGTCCTGTAGCTCGTCTCAAATGGGCAGTGGTATGTGTTTTTTCGTCAAATTGTTGCATATGAGCAAAAGACACAATATCCACTTGTGTATTATAACATTAAGAAGTAGAAAGTCTCTCTAGGATTTCTAAATTTCTCTGTTTGATTTGTTTATTTTCCGTCTGATTTCCCTTGACAACTTGTGAAAAACTTAAAACTTATTGCAGGTTGTCAACAAATTCTGTGGCGTTCAGAAATTAACATCTGATAAATGGTTTTCGTGCACTAAGAGCTAGTATGTTTCTTGATAATAGTGGAAAGGATTGAGTGATAATTGAACAGCTTAATATTTTTGAACGGGCTACATAATAAGGATGCTTCCCAAAGAATCCTCACCAGAGAATTTAGGTATTATTCACAACTTCTCAAATGTGAACCAATAATTTTGTGTTTTACTGTTAAAGTGTTGTTTAGCAATGACATTGACATCTGTCGTGTACAAGTTGCCAACCCTTGCCAGCCCTAGCATCGAAAGGCAGAATAAAATGTTGTACGTCTAGCTTGCGTTGTGCAAAAGGAAATAATAATTTTTTCCAAACTAGCAGAAGTAATTCAATAAACTCGAAGAGAAAGGTGACGACTCAAAGCAATAAACGTTTGTTGATAATTTGCCAATGGAAGTGGAGACTGGTATGTACTTCATAATGTCGAGAAATTTCGACAGAAGCGTTAGGTTATGGTTAAAAATTTCTGTTATATTCCGGTGCAGCCAAATCTTTACGTTACTCTTTATCATTTACAGACGCTGCAACAGCTAAAAACGGCAATAAGTCCCGCTCACCTTCGGTTGGATCGGAGAAAGACCTAGAAAATGGTAATCATGACTCACGTTCGCGTTCACAAAGTCCAGCCGATCGGTCGCGGTCTGCGTCCCGGGCATCAAATTTATCAGGAGGCGACCTCGATGCTTCGAAGGGCTCGAGAAAGAGTCGCAGCCGATCTCGCAGTGCAAGTGCCAAATCAAATAATTCTAGATCTAGGAGCGGCAGCGCTGGCTCGAAAAGAAGTAGAAGCGGATCGCCAAAGAGCAGAAGTCCCTCAAGAGGTCGCACTCGCTCCCGAAGCGTAAGTAGAGCAAAAAGCGGCAGTCGATCAAGAAGCCGTAGTGTATCTGCGGGAAGTAGGAAATCGCGCAGCCGAAGTGTTTCGAAGCGAGGAAGTGCTTCTAGAAGCCGCAGTGGTTCAAGAAAAAGTGGTAGTGGATCCAGAAGTCGTAGTGGCTCGAGAAGAAGTGGAAGCCGAAGCCCGTCAAGGAGAAGTCGCAGTGGATCTAGAAGAAGTCGCAGTGGATCTAGAAAAAGTCGTAGCGGTTCAAGGAAAAGCGGTAGCAAATCTCGCTCCCGAAGCCGAAGTGGATCACAAAAAAGTGGAAGTCGATCAAGATCAAGAAGCCGTAGTGGTTCGAGACGATCTCGTAGCGGGTCAAGACGGAGCCGAAGTGGGTCAAGACGCAGTCGCAGCGGGTCGGCTAGATCACGAAGTGGATCTCGTTCGCGATCGAGGAGCGGTTCAAGACGATCACGTAGTGGATCGCGTAGATCAAGGAGTGGATCGCGCCGATCAAGAAGTGGATCGAGAAGAAGTGGAAGTAGATCGAGAAGCCGGAGTGGATCTCGTCGGAGTCGCAGTGGGTCTGCAAGAAGCCGAAGCGGTTCGCGTCGTAGTCGAAGTGGATCGCGATCTGTATCTCGTTCACGCTCTAGATCTGGAGCACGTTCACCTTCAAAATCACGTTCAAGAAGCCGATCGCGTTCAAAATCCGGACAGCGTTCCGTTTCACGTTCTCGTTCTCGCAGTCGGTCTAGATCTCGTTCAGGAAGCCGTTCACCATCGCCCGGAGATGCAGCAAAGAAAAAACGAAAAGTCTTCAGCGACTCGGAAGATGAAGGTAAGTTGTATTTTTGGCTCTTTTTAATTTAAGAGAGTAATTTAGAAGGATTGAGATATAGTTTCTAATAGGCAGATCATCAGAAATTTTTTTAAAAAAATTAATAGCTGTTGCTTATTGGGTAAATGTGTTTAGAGAAATTTACCTATTATATGCATTTACATGAGAACAAACCATTTGGATATCTAGTTTAAGTGCTGAATTCAACGGCAACGATGTCATTTGAGTTTTATGATTGTTGGGCTGTCTTTTTTTAAAACCTCTACTACCTACTTCTCTGTCTGTTGGAACACACTTTCTTTGTTGCACAACGTTCTTGCAAACTGCATTTCACATTACGTCACTTCGTCGGTTGTGCCTCCCAGACAATGTAAAAA
Organism: Odontomyia ornata; assembly: GCA_963969285.1. Taxonomy (NCBI): domain Eukaryota; kingdom Metazoa; phylum Arthropoda; class Insecta; order Diptera; family Stratiomyidae; genus Odontomyia; species Odontomyia ornata. The sequence goes on along the minus strand of OZ017739.1, from coordinate 425,810,553 downwards.
CATCGGAATAAGGGAGGCAAACAAAATAATCTGAATTAATCCTTTTTTTATATAGTCCAGTTCGAGATCAGCTCTCAGAGATAAAAAAAATGAAATACTACGCATTAACAAAACTCAGTTTATAATAAAAACCTGTCTCTTCATGTATCTCAATGATAGGGTCAAAAATGCCCTCAGATACTGTATTGAAATCTTCAGGACTACGCTTCAATCAGTATTCATTAGATTATCCCTGTCTTTTCTGAAAAGCCAAAAGTGAGTTTACTCCCTTCACCGTCTCTGGAAACTTGTTATACACACATTTGTAGTAGCGTTCTTTAGCCGACCTGTTCTGGTAAAAGGTATTATTAAGTGATTTGCATTCCTCCTTGTATGGGTTGATATGCGATACTTTAATTAATGCAGCTTTGGGTCGATCCGATTGTTTTTAGGCACATGAAGGTAAATTTAGCTTTCTCCATTATAATAATTTGGCTAAAGCTTAATGATTTCATTGATTGGTACCCCGGTATAGGTTGAGTGAGCATGATTTCATTGATTGGTACCCCGGTATAGGTTGAGTGAGCATTGGAAAATTTAGAATATATTTATGTCATGTTTTTCATACTCATTTATATATATATATATATATATATATATATATATATATATATATATATATATATATATATATATATATATATATATAATGAGTTCTGTTGGAACCTCAATCACCGATGGTATAAACTAAGCACTGAAAATCCGCAATATTTCCACAATGATGAGGATTTTTCACTTTCCAAGTCATTGCAGTATCATATTTGTTTTGAAAACAATTGTTCAGGAACCATACGTGAGGTATAAACAATTATTGGCTTGATGGTGCGTTAAACGAGGATCTGTTATGATTGAAATCTGATTGCCCGTAGCCCTGTTGTCGAATGTAAATGTATTTCTCTGGTCGCAATGAATATACCTTATAAAAAGAGCTAGCTAGCGCGGCAAAATAGTCAGCCAACCTTATATTCGATGCGGTTTTACCGTTACCCAAGAAAATTTTGAGAGAAATTTTAGATTACGGTCTTGAGCCATATAGGCGGACTGAAAACTCAATCCTGCTTTTCTTATATTAGGACCACATCCATGATTGTACAATCAATTAAACGCTGGAAGTGAAACATCATTTTTGATCAATGACACCTTGAATTTTATGTCAGCAAAAAGGTAAAGGTGGTACTACACTCCTTCGTTTTAAGAATGCGGACTGGAAGGCTTATGCGTTGAAAGTGGGGAATGTATAATCTGTTTCACCCAAACTCAAACCAGACAGGATGAGTGAAGACTAATTCAATTTGACTCTTAACCACTGTTTAGAGGCCACTAGATCATTAATCGAGAATTAAGCAGACTAAGAGTTCCTTGGTGGAACTGCCGACTCTTCTTTTAGTTGTTAAACAGGGTACTGCTAACTGGAGGAACTACTGGATATCGCAGCGTGAATATAAAAGGAAAGTTCTGTGAGCAAATTGTAGGTAAGCAAGATACTTCGTAACCATCCGAAGTCTTCAGGAAGGATCCTACAGTTAAGTCAGTCTGTTCTCTGGGTCAAACCATAATTATTTGTACATCAGGAATCAAGATACCTGCATATGTCACTGTGAGGGAGAAAGACAAAAAAAATCGGAACCAAGAGAGCCAGCCATGATTGATTGAATTACATTACACTGGACCTTTTGGATGAATTTAAATCGACAGGTATTGATAGTACTGTTCTCTATTGTGTTCAAAGTAAAATCTAACGAGTTCGCGCTATGTCTCAAAAAAAAAATGCTTCATATCTAGCACTAACTTATACTCGTATGCCGATACCTTGGAAAATATTCAGAGTTAGATTTATTCCGAAGCCAGAAAATAACTGCTGTTAGCACAAAAGCAAGATCTGGAAGCAGAAGGATACGTGCCGAGTGTGTTAATTGAATATTGAGAAAAGCTTTTATTTTACGTCCTATAACTCTCCCTGTAAAGCAGAAAGAGCTCATGGGGTTGAACTAAAGATTTTTACTAGATTAGTAGCATAATCAAATACAGACTATACTCCCCAGTATCATTGGCTGGTCAATCGATTGTAAACCAGACATGCTCGGACTACCGCACTTGCCATTAATCGCGTAGCTAGTGCGGGATTTTAGATTCCCCTTTAAGGTCACAGCCAGCACGAATGAAGTCAAGCTTAGATGAGTCCCTAAACGTATAGTGTAGATGGAAATGAGACAGAAAAGTAACAACAACTAGTTCAGCCGAGTAAAATGCTTCAAACGCGTGCATATTTAAGAGGGACTAGCAGCGCTGGAAAGGGAACTTTCGGAACGCTTTGCAAATAGATTGTGTGTGAAATCATGGAGGGACCATTTCGTAAATATCAGTAAGTTGCGCCGACCGGTCTGTTATTATTTGTAAAGAAGCGGGAACTAGAGCTTAGAACCCAAAAGTGAAATTAAGTGTCTGAGGATTCATTTGGATAGCAAACTGAAGTGGAAGCGACATATCGAACTGGCGAAAACATAGGCTACAAGAACCTTGATAGTGTGCAGAATCACTGGATGTATAACATGATTATGAGACTAGTTGCCAGCTACAGGGCTATTGTCTAGGCGGACAAGTGTTCAGGAGCGGACAACGAAGCAAGTACTCGATTGAGTGCAGCGTCGGCCTGTGTGAACTCGAAACACTAGATTTATAACCCCCTCCATCTACTCATAGAACAAAATCTAGATCTACAATGATCAGGATATTCTACACTACAGGGAGTGTGGTTCTAGGATTGGACATAGCGACCAAGTCAAATTAGCCAAGCTGTTCCTATAGGTCAGTGCACCGTTTGATTGCGTGGTGACTCAGTTCAGTGCACTAAGCTGAACAATAAAAGGACTTGGAGTTCTACGAGTAAGTCTACAGAGGGAACATGAATTGGAGTGTTCCCTCTGCGGTTTGAGGCATTGTTATTGATAAGTCATCCGAAAGGACCCAGAATGAGTTTCGCAAAAGCCTGCAAAGTATACTAAAACTTTTGCTTCGTACATTAAGAAGTGAGTTAAGATTTTTAAAAATTGGAAGAACCTAGCCCTGAGTCTACGAAATGTGAGACAGAAACTTGCAAGAATCTGGCATCAAAAGTGAAAGCATATCGAAAAGAGACTTCATCTAAACTGATAAAATTTATATTTGTGTTATGTAATTGCTGGAAGAGAGCCTGGACGAAAAATGCTGAAAGAATTTCGCAGCATACGCCCGGCAAAGGTCCACATTTGCGGAAGCTACTCAAAAAGGATTCGAGAAGCTTATCTTGTTTACTGAAACCCTGAACTCTAATGATCAAATTTTATTGAATATTGGTTGCTTAGAGCTGCTGATAGTTTATATCATCATCGAAGGCGCAATAGCTCAAGCTGGGCCTTGGGCTTCAAGATTAATCGCCCCCAATTATCACGGTTCTGCGACCTCGTCCGCCAGTTGATCACTCCCAGCAAGGATCTACTGCCAGCTTCTATCATGTCTATCCATTGAGTCCTCGATCTACCTGCTGGACGTCTGCCACCTTGTGATCTACCTTTTAATGTTCTTTTAGGTAGCCGGTTTTCTTCCATTCTTTCTACATGGCCCGCCCATTGCAATTTGCGTAACTTTGCGCAAGCGGATACGGGTGAATCGTCAAATACGAGTAATTCATACAACTCATCGTTTCACTGGGCCGTCGATTTTCCGGAGCGCTTTGCGTTCAAATATATCCACCGCCTTTTCGGATTCGCTCATCAGGGTCAATGTTTCACTTCCATATAATAGCACAGGTTTGACTAGTGATTTGTTAATACGAAGCTTATTTTGCCTCTGCGCAACTCTTTACCTCAGAATGGGAAGTACGAGGTAATAGACTTTATTTGCGGCGTTTATGCGGCGTCCAATCTCGTCCTTTTCGGTGCCTCTTCAGGTTGGCTCCAAGACAAGCTAAATTATCCAATCTTTCAAGGTTATAAGTCTCCTAAGGTCAGGTTTTGTCGAACTAGAGGGTTTTTCCTCGTTTGAGTCATGAATTTAGTTTCAGTTTCATTAACTCTTAGGCCAATTCGGTTTGCTTCAGATTCTAGGCTTAGAAATGCTCCTTTGGCATCTGAGATTGAACATGCCATAATATTGACGTCATCAGCATATGTTATCAATTGTGCGGACTTGAACATTAGTGTACCCGAGGTTTCTGCTGATATCTTCCTGATGACGTATTACAGTGCTGTATGAAAGTGCAGTGGGGCAAGTCCATCGCCTTGTTTTAAGGCTTTTTCCATTATGAAACTGTCCGTTAGTTCACTGTTTACCTTGACTTAGGACTCAGTGTTTAGCAGCGCGACTTTGACCATGCGGACTAGTTTTCTGGAACGCCAAAGTCAAACATGACCCTACATGGTCAGATTGGCGTATGCCTCTATTCAACAACTAAGAGACGGCTTCAATCTGCTTAACTGAGAATATTTGGTCTATTGTAGACCGTCCAATTCGAAAGCCTCCCTGATACCATTCTATAATATTTTCATAGTAAGGCCTTAATTTTCTTTCTATGATGTTGGAGAGCACTTTATAAGACGTACACAGTAGAACGATGTCTCTATAATTTTCTCACCTTAACTTGTCCCCCTTTTTGTGTAGAGGACATATTATAATTTGGTCCTCTGGTGACTGCTCCCCTGATCATATTCTACGTATTAGTCGATGCAGAAGGTTACTTAAATGGGGACTGCCGCTCTGGAGCAGTTCTGCTTGTATTCTATCTATTCCAGGAGCCTTATTTCTTGTGTGGTGTTGAACGATAGTTTATATGCAGCCGACTATCACGATGGCATTCCGCAAGAGGACAACGCTCCTAAACATCAGAGTCGTTTCTGTACCAGCTGAAAAGAAGACAACGGGGTCAACTTTGTGTAGGCCACCACAAAGCCCAGCCGCGAACCCAAAGGCAAAACTGAAAGACAAAAATTTACATCTCATGGCAGCTCACGCGGGTCCCCAAGAAGATATGGTAAGGTTTACTATGGAATATGCACAGAAATTGAGTCAGAGTAGAACGAAAAAACGACAGGCGATAATAACGGGAATTCCATTTGGATATAATAGAAAAAAATATATTTTATGTACTTAAAGACATAAATTTAATTTGAACGGTTCGTGATGTTCACCGTGCGTTTTTTTGGCAACGCGTTTTTGTGTAACACACTGTAGCTCCGATTCGTACAGTTCCACAAATTGCATGGCGCTCATCAGAGTCGCTTTTTTGTTGAGGTGGGTCCCACTATGTTAGCCATCGGACTGAGGGCCAATACACTCTCTGCAACCTTATCTATCGTCGCTTGGAGAAGCTCACCTTCGAGTCTTTTAGTTAGCCTAAGTACTTAACTGCTCGTTTCGGCTCGACCAGCACTTCCCCTATGCTGATTGGCCTTACTCTAGGGATATTTTTCTTTGTTTAGTGCCAAATTGAAGGCGCGAGCGTTTGTCCAATATCTCACTCGGCACAATGGCGTAACCAACATAGTCTGCGCTTGCACCACTATGCGTCCAGCCACTGGCGTCACAACATCATCCGCGTGGCCGATCAAGCATGACTAATCGGACAGCTCAAGCATCATTTGCGAGATTTTAATGTGTTTCAATTATAGAAGAAAATATTTTCTTATGCCTCATAATTTTGTGATATCCTCATAAAAGTTTTATCTTAACCAAACAATACATTTTTAATTCAATAAATAACAATTTTTTCAAGACGGCGCAGTTACCAAGAAGCGTGTAAAAATCACAGATACGGACAACGAAGATGAAATTGAAGGTGCCGCAAACTTGGCCGAAGGTGGCGATCCAGAAGCAAAAAAGGACAGTTCCGATGAAGATGCTGGCCCAATTAGAGAAGATAAACCGTATGTTATTTATTTAAAAAAATTATGCCTATTTTCATGAGAACCTCTTATTCCTTAATTTTTCTACGTCTCATTCCAGCGATAACTATGTTTCTGATTTTGATGCAATGCTATTAAAAAAACGTGAAGAAAAATCTAGAAGACGCAAGCGTCGTGATATTGATTTAATTAATGACAATGATGATGCAATCGATCAATTACTACAAAATATGAAAGCAGCCGCCGAAGAAGATAGGCAATTGAATTTAGAAAATGCTCCAGCCACAAAGAAAATATCAATGCTTAAACAAGCTATGTCGCAATTAATTAAGAAAGATTTACAATTAGCTTTTCTAGAACATAATATTCTTAATGTTTTGACTGATTGGTTGGCACCACTACCAAATAAGAGTTTACCTTGCCTTCAAATTAGAGAAAGTATATTGAAACTCTTATCAGATGTAAGTAAAGAGACATAAATAGAAAAAAATCGAAAATTATTTACGACTACCCTCTTTTGCAGTTCCCAACAATTGACAAAAGTTATCTGAAACAATCAGGTATTGGTAAAGCTGTTATGTATTTATATAAACATCCCCGGGAGACAAAGAAAAATAGAGAACGTGCCGGTCGTTTGATTTCAGAATGGGCAAGACCCATCTTTAACCTAAGTGCCGATTATAAAGCGCTCTCGCGCGAAGAACGTCAACAACGTGATCTTCAACAAATGCCTCGTAAACGCAGAGCAAGCCCAGAACCAGGTTCATCGCAAACTAAAAAGGAGCTAACTCAAGTGCTGACAACGGAAGAAAAAGCATTAAGACCAGGAGAAAAAGGTTGGATCGCCCGCGCTAGAGTTCCTATTCCATCCAACAAGGATTATGTTGTACGACCCAAGTCTACAATAGACGTCGATATGAGTCGGGTATGTTGTTGATAAAATTATTTTAAAATGGAGATAATTGGATGAATAAATTATATTGTTTTTATTTCAGATTGTGAAGAAAAAACCTAACCGATATGAAAAGCATTTGAAGCGATTCATTGATGCAAAGAGATTGAAAGCTACAAAGCGTGCAGTAGAGATTTCAATAGAGGGACGAAAAATGGCTCTTTAGAAAGCCGTTGATAGTTCTTAAATTATTTTTAAAGCATTATAGAAATTAGTTTTATTGTAATTCAGCTTCTATTTTCAAGATAAGTAATTCTTTTTCAAATTGAAAATAAAATTGATCCAACCATAACCATTGGTTTCTTCTGGGTGATATACACAGAGTGCTAAAATAGAATGAAAGTTGGCTGGTTGGTTTACAGATTTGACGATGGGTTATGTAAATCGCCACTGCAAAAATATGTGACAAATTTTATACTGGTTTTATTCAGTCCGAAAAAAATGCAAGAGCATAGTACATCATACAAAATAATTTCTATTAAAATATATTTTAAACTGGCGACAGACGCCATAATTTTGATGTGTCCTTATTAAGTACCACTTACTTTAGTTTTCCCATTCGCTCGCTGATCAAACGGCATGGTTACTGCTGAGGTATTATGTACACTTTCCAAAAACATCAATGGCTTCGGGTCCATAGTTTGCGAGGAATTGGGCGATGTGGGATTCACATGAAATAATGTTCTTTTTTCCATTTCTTGTACTGGCTTCCAGTTTCTAGCAATTATACGTAAACTCGGGTCGAATAAGTGATGAAAAAGTTGAAGCTGCGCCATGGAGCAAGAATTCAATTGACGACATAAGATCCAAAGAACTGGGTGTACCTCCCCTTTTGCCGTTATTGATCCCCAATACGAATAATAATCTTCCGCAAATGGAACGACAATTTTGTTGATTTCAAAAGGTTTTAAATGAAAATCAGATCCTGCTTGGCGTATATTCTCCAAGTTTAATAAAACTTTTTGCAGAAGGGGATTATGATGAAATCTCACTTCAAATAAATAAGCCACCATAACAATTCCATCATGTTTGCTTATGGCTTCTGAGTGGCTTCGGTAATTAATTTTCGTATGCATAACATGCATCTCTAATGCGTATTGATTCCCTTCAATTAAATGTTCACTTCCTTCCATCGCTGTTTTTCCCCAATGAAAGTGTATGTCGGAAAAAACATATACATCTTTGCCTAACGGACCTCCAGTTAGACAAGGGAAATCACCTGGCCACTTGGCGCTTAAAATAACTGAAATAAAAAAAAATCAATATTGTCTGTTTTAGCTGCCGAATTTTTGTAAGGACAAATTAAAATTTCAGCGCATGGTATCAAATATAGAGATATTAATCGACTAATAGCGAGAAGCAAATTGTTTTTAAAAACTACCAATAATATGGCAAAAAGAAGTCTTACTATTAAATGATTAGCTAAGTATCTAAATATTTTTAATGATAATATTCTAGATTTTAAAGAAGGGACCATGCATTCGATAGTGGGTCCAACATTTTTTTTGCAAATTATAACGTCTGTTATCAACCCCAAAATAGACTATAGCAACCAATTAATTATGCTTCAATCCTAAAATAACACTATACTCTTACCTGTTCGTCCTGAATTGGTAACCTTCATTTTTCGTGGAACCAGCTCATAACCCTTCCATATTAATTTGGGCAAGTTGATTTTCACAGATTTTGAAATATCAATGTTTATCGGCGATGGAAGCAGATAATCCTGCTCTTTAGAATCTTGCAAAAGTTGAAAACTTTCCTGAAATTCATTTCCAGACTCTTCTTCATCATTGGTGCTGGCACCATCCTCCACATTTTGATCCTCCATGACATGATTTACTTTAAGTCGCTTTGACTGATTTAGCATAAACTAACGTACAAAGAAAATGAAATGACTTTTAAATCCGATACTACTTAATATAATTTCTTAGTCATTGAGGCATCGTAGGATTCGACAGCTTAGAGATTACAAAAAAACATTCGTTTGGTACTACTTGATTACTTGAAATGCCTAAATCTTAAAAATGCGATTAATCTGGTAATTTTTTCCGCCCCATGGAGTATGTCAGCCAGAGAATTTTAAAAGCTATCATTCTTACATAGAAGTTCTGGGCAAAATACATACAAGAAAACTCAAATTACCGGATGTTAAAAATGTTCATAGATTAACAATTTTAAGTAATCAAACACGTCCCATACGGTCACTATAAACTGGCTAAATATTTAAACATGTAGATCAAAGCCTCCATGAAAAAACTTGACATGACACGGTGGATTCTCTATTCCCAATATAATTTACTGGAAATGAATTTCCAAGATTCAGCTACACCTGCGTTGACGGCTATTTAGCGCGTAGCCTAAAGCATTATGGCGCAAGTGAAATAGCAGCATTAGTGGACTACAAAAACAAATATTTTACAAAAATGTTTTGATGGCGGCGACCCGCATGCGGTAGCCGGCGCTCACCGACTGGCAGCGGTTGGCCAACGCGAGGCGAGTCGTTACCAAGCAAGCGAAATGCACTCATTTATAAAGAAAAATTAACTTTTATACTTAGCTGTTAATAATTGCCTATAAACAGTAAATAGGGATATTTCTCTATCATTTTTAAATAGTTTTTTACTCCTTTCTTTCAGTCTCTCCTTTTTTGCAAAAAAATTCAGAAGAGATACTTGGTTTCATGACCGTTTCATCATTAATTATTATTCAAGGTCAAGTGTAGACAGCTATTGGCGAAGAAAGATGGCTTGATAAATGACAAGACAGCAGAACAGATTCCACATAAATCCTGCGTTCGATACCTCGGTGTTTATCTCGATCAGTATCTGTATTATAACGAACATGTTAAAATCATGCTCAGTAAGGCGCAAAAGGTAGTCTTGAGTGCTAGTACAATGGAAAAGTTAAGAGTTTTCGAAGGGAAATGTCTTCGTGCATGTACTGGTCTGTACAGAAAACCTGAGACGGATTGGAAACATTATATATCTAACAGAAGAATTTATCATACTGCTGAAGTGACTAGAGTCGATATCTTCATTTTGAAACTCATTCGAAATCATATCGCAAGATCTATAACTGTGAGTGAAAACCCCTGGATTTCACAGCCGTTCCGCCCTACAGACGGGTACATTGAGACTTGTCTCGATACTGGCTTTGTTCCTCCAGAAGCATTCGTGTATTTGGACATGAATTGGTATGTTTTTGATTCTGACGGTGTCCCGATTATATATCATATATATAGACGGGCCACCGATAAGAAGATAGAATATCCTCCGAATTTAGCTCGCGAGACCACGAACTACGATGGCGATACTCATTTGCGAGATTTGTTGAGGTTGATCGAACTGGGAGGGAGCTGGCACGGTATTGGTGGCTGAATGACAATGACGAAATTATTCGTGTTCGCGTGTCTCGTTTGTGTTTGTTTTCTTTTTATTTTCAGCTCATTATTGCTACATTTAATTGCTATTTGTTTGTGTTATTTAAAATCAGCTTACAGGATTTAGAATAGGTATATTGTGATGTTCGTTATATTAGGCTAAGAGATAAGGTTTACTTTGTAGGTTAGGAGTATTGTAAAAGTATTGCAGTAGGATAAGTTAGAGTTTTTTTGAGTAAATTTTATTAGACGTAAGTAACAACATATTAGATATAAGTCAAAAGATTCCTGTTTTGTGTTCTTTGTATTACATTTTATTTTTGAATAGCGTTGGTTGGTTTTTTTCCCTTTTTCCAATTGATTAATCATATTTAATAATATTCATTTGATTAATTTCACATAATGTTTTTATAAATCATTTTAGTATCGATATTGTTTAAATTTAGAGTGCCAAGTGGGCCATTAAGTTTTTCTAATTGTATAATGTTTTTGAAACTTTGCTTTATGTTTTTATAAAAAATGTTATGGATTTACTTAATAAAGCACCTTGAATTGAATTGAATTGACAGCAGATTGGCCGGTGTAGGATTTGAAACGCGTCTGCTCACTCAATAAAGCATGGCTCAATGGCTTTTCAAGAAAATAGGCTTTAATTTTAGTTAAAATTAAATTTTCTCTTCCTCTAGTTATAATTAAATTTCCTCTAGTTATAATTAAATTTCCTTTACACAGATTTTTGACATGTCCGGAAAAAATTCGATACATTTTTAAAAAATTACGATTTTCGTGGGGTTTTGACTCAAAAATCGGTAATACATAAGAATAAATGTGAGATATCAGTTTGCAGGTAATTTAAAAAGATTTAAGCTCAATCTTATAAAATTCTCTCTGCGATGCATCCCTTTGGAGATATGTTCGGAAAAAATTAAATAAAGTCCTATGAGCCTCCCATATTTCGCATTTTGGGAAGAAGGAGTAAGGGACACACAATTATATAAGTGAAGTCTCTGCGATGTAACGGGTGCGTTAAATTGATGTTGGAGTCGAGTTGAAAAGAAATTAAGTGAATTTATTATGATGTCATCAATAATTGTGGATACTTTAAACTATCTACTTCCAATGCACGCATTGATGAGTAAGGTTCAGATTTTCAATGGCCAGCATATTTTTCAATGTAAACACCTCCTGGTTTTTAATTTGTCCTTTGATTTTACAATCCAATACTAATGTATCCTTTGCGTTTCAGACTTCATTTCAGATTTTGTATACTTGCTTTACTTTTCAACTTTAATCTTCTTACGAGGTTAATGTTCATCATTGACGTAGACGAACCTTCGTTCAGCAGTGGCAAGGTGTCCACGTACCTACCTTTATCTCCCATTAAGGTCTCTCTTGGTCTTAACTGTGGTGAAGCCTCTACCACTTCAGCTTTCGAATGGCTCGAGATGGTTGGTCGGTTGCGCCGGTCTACTCGTATTTCATGTAGCAGAATTGGCGGACGGTTACCCCGGTCAATTTCATGTAGCAAAATGTGATGTTTCACACGACATTCACTTAGTAGGCATTTTTGTTAGGGATTGTATCAGTTGCAGATATTTTTCTGTTTGACCTTTTTTCACCTGTCACGGCCGGCAATATTTATGAATTTACTGCATTGCTGAATTTTCTGCGATTCAAGACAATATATGCATTTCAGTGTCACTGGCAAGGAGGGTAAATTCCTTGTTGGTTGAATGGCTCACAGGGGATGATTTTTTACTGATACAAACGGAGAAATCGACAAACGAGGGAAGCCTATAAACTTTGACATCTTTCTGGCTCACGACAGCTCATGTTGCACCGGCAATTTAATTACCAGTTTGTCTAATAAAACTGGATACTGCAGGTACTCCGTAAGAATGCAACCAAATTCCGCACTTTCTTTGAAAGGTTTACCAGCTACGACAAATAAATATCCTTTGTTGTCTCCGTCCTTTTTTCTCCTCATTGTAACACTTCCTGCAACAAGCGCCTCCAACTCCAAAATCCGAGCAACGATGAACTGTCGTTGTCGATCGAGTCAGGCCAATCTTTCCATCGTTTCCCTACTGGTTTCCACCCTTCAGTACTCGCAACGAATACTTTTTGGGTATCCGTCGTTCGCCAGCCCATTGTAGCATCCGCAGTCTTACAATCGTTCAGTCCTCCGGCTCGTCAAAAATTTCATACAGGTCATGGTTGTATCGGATTCACCATTGGTTCCCATCTAGTTTCACTCCGATTATTCACCTTACGACCCGTCTCTCAAAGATATTCAATATATTTGCGGATGCTGGGGTTAGAAGCCATATTTCACACCGATCGTATAGTGAAGTGTACGAGTATATTCGACCTGGACTGTATCATTGTATAGAGTACCAATGTGTTCGATCTAGACTATAGTGAGGAACTGTCTCGTTCAGTCGGTTGAGTAGTTTTGGTCATGTCTCTATGTGAATTATACATCATTATAATCACAATGAAGAGTATTATTTTAAGCTTATATCAATTGTAGAATATTATTCGGCCATTTGTCAGAATAAGCTTTCGACATGGATGAGAAAAACCTGCAGAACATTGTGAAAAGTGAATGATATTAACCAGTCGCCATCGCGCCCAGTTTGTTAGTTTTTTTAAGTTCCCTCATGGTTCCAAGTCGCTGTCCGGCCTGTTCCAAAAGCCGCTTCAAATTTTTTTTCTGCTCCAATTTTCCTGTTTTCACTATCTGAACGCTGGTTTTGGCATTTTTCCATTAGTTCTGATATAATTTACGCATTTTGCGCCTACTCAAAACTGGTGAGACAATGAATTCAGAGCAGTTTGAAAGGTTCTTATCAGTTTTGACATCTACTTTTGGAAGTCAGCAAATCGCACCAGCAGCACAGGTGACACATTTTGAAAGCTATGACTCCAAAAATGAAAAGGTTTCGTCGTACATGGAGTGTTTTGACAACCATTGTGATCTTAAAAACGTTTGTGCTAGTGACCTGTAAAAAGAAGTTCTCCATAGCTGATAAACTCATTCATGCTAAGTTCATCAGAGGCCTAAAGGACAGCTGGATACACAAACAGGTCTTACAAGACACAAACCTTAAAGATTTCAACAAATTTCTAACGAAAGCCACAGCACTGGAAGCATCTTGGTTCGATTCGTCAACTGAGTAAGCCGCTAGATCAAGTTGCAGATACAAACAAAATTGATCGTCATCATGAAGGAAATCGTCGTAGCCGTCAGTGTTCCAAGTCTCAAGACAATCGTCGTCAGCCCCGCAGTTCGTTCTCAGTTCCGCAGTTCTAGGGGCCCCATTAGGCCCCGATGGGGTTTGTCTCAACTGTAGTCGTGCAAACCATAAATCGCGTGACTGCAGAACAGATCAAATTCATTAAGTGCATCTTTTGTGGAAAAATTGGCCATGTCACCAACGTCTGCATCACCCCCAGGTTCCGAAAATCGAAGACCAACACGCTGTCAACTCATCATCCTCAAGAAGAAGAAGATCGTCACCTCAACATCGAATGTGGTATCGCTCGCAGTGAAAATATCGAGTATCTGTACGAGGTTGAACCAGACAGTGATAAATACATTGTCGCCGTCACACTCAACAACAAGCTGCAAGCATTTGAAGTAAGCTCAGGTGCACGTTTCTCCTTGCTCTCGGAAACTGCTTTCAACAAATTGGTACTCAAAGTACCGCTGCAAGTGACTTGAGTCTTCTTCCGTTCTGACAGATCACCATCAACCCTAAGGTTAATTCACCGTCTCAGCTGCCTACAAAGGGAATTCAATGGAACCCGATCTATTCATAGTGCCAGCAGGGTATAACGCTACGCTCGAAGCATGTGGGTTCGTAGTCTCGGAATTAGCCTCAACGAGGGAGATAGCCACAAAAACTCAGATCTCCGTCGATTGAACATCTGCATAGTCTCAAAGGTTTCAAATACTTTTGTAAATAGGACTTGCAGAAGGCATATTTGCATTTACGGGTCGATGAAGAAGAGAGACAGATTCAAACAGTTTCAACGCATAAGGGTACGTTCAAAATGAACGATCTCAGCTTTGGTATTAAGACCACTCCAGCGGAATTCAACCAAGTCCTGGGTCAATTGCTGATTGGTTCACATAATCCGTGATGCTCCGTCTTCTGCTTCAACAGTCTCTCTGCTTGAAGGAATCTTTTCGGTGCATGGTTACCCCTACGTGATAGTTTTGGAAAACGCTACCATTTTTAAAGACGAAGATTTCCAGAGATATTATAAAGAGCGTGGGGTATTCCAAAAGCTTAGCGTGCCGAATAATACAGCAATGAGTTGCCTCAAGGCTGCTGCTGATGATCTGTATCTGAAGAGAAGGATCTCTACTCGTCTCGACGCCCCGCTCCCAAACAGTAAAGCTCTTGCTCCTACCGCCTTGCACGTTCATAGTCTCTATTGGGAGAGAAAGTGCAAGCAAAGATTCACTTGCGAAATCAAGACGGCTGGTAATTCGGCCCCATAAGGAGGAAACTTGGCCAATACCATTATATGGTAGAATTGGACCACAGCTGCACTCTGAAAAGCCACATTAATCAGTTGGTCGCCACCTTAGTTCCGAAGAAACAAGTCTCCTTCGCTCCTTCAATTTTGCAGCACAAAATGGGTGTGCTATCCTCAACAGAAACCGCAGGGGTATCAACAGACTGCCAGTGGGCCCCAGCGTAAACTTTAACACTTGAAAACCGTCAAGGTACAAAATTTGACACACATGGCTCGCTTGTT
Organism: Odontomyia ornata; assembly: GCA_963969285.1. NCBI lineage: Eukaryota > Metazoa > Arthropoda > Insecta > Diptera > Stratiomyidae > Odontomyia > Odontomyia ornata. The sequence continues at coordinate 425,795,531 of OZ017739.1, read as the reverse complement.
CAGCCTATTCCGTCTGTGATTCCATCATACAGGTCTACTAGAAACCGACAAAAGGTATGTGAATCGTGCGAGCATATTCGACCTAGACTGTATCATTGTGTAGAGTACGAACGTGTTTAATCTAGACTATAGTGAAGAATTGTCTTCTTCAGTCGGTAGTGTTTTGACCATGTCTCTATCTAAATTGCATATCATTATCACAATAAAGAATATTATGTGTAGCTTATATCAAATGTAAAATATTATTCGGCCACTTGTCACGCTTAGCATAGTACAGATTTTATCGCAGATTGATATACTTGGGGCTTTAGTTTCCTGTGTATGCAGCTTGTCTTCAAGATCGTCAAAACTGAATAAATTATTTTATTTGCGAGCTGCATTTTTCGACGCTTTCGTCTCTTTCATTGCTGGTTCTCGTTATTTTGGCGCATAAATACACAAATTGCCAACATTTTTGATACTATATTCGCCAAGTCTAATATTTTGTGTATTTGAGGTATATTTCCTTGACTGCGTCACGTGCTTTGTTTTATTCTCATTGATTTGTAATCCTACTAGTTTTGATCCACTGTCGAGTTTCGGGAAGAGTTCTTTGGTAGTTATTAGCGAGCGTGACAAAATGTTGATATTCTACGTCTAGCACTCGTTGCGTGTAGACGTGTTTTTAATCGCTCCTGTCGTTAATTTTAAAAATTAATTAATTTTTCGCAAAAGTCAGTTTCAAATAATTGAATTAATTTTGTACGAGTCAGTCAAAAGCAAGTTTTGATTTTATTGGGGAAGAATTAATCGTCGAGGTAGACGAAGGTAATAAAGATGATAATTTTATCTTATATTTAAAAAATAAAAACAATGAAAGTAGAAATAGGGAGAAGAAACCAGCCCGTAGTTCTGCTGGTCCTCCTCAAAAAGTAGCGAAGACTACCGAGAAAGTTCCGCCAATTAATGTCTTCGATCAAAGCGGAAAAGACATGGTTCGGCTGTTGGCAGCCGAAAACAAGTTGACAAATTTCGAAATCAAACGAATAAATTCCGAGAAGCTGTCAATTAGAACGAAATCACTGGTTGATTTCAAATCAGCGAAAGATGCTTTGAATTCTGGGGAGGTTCCGCACTTCACTTATACCCCCAAAAGCGAGAAGAACCAGACGTTCTTGCTGAAGGGCTTGGACTGCGGAGAAGATACCGTCGATCTTCTTCAGGTTCTCAAGGAAACAGCACCGCAAATCGAGTTTATCTCAGTTAAAACATTCGCGACAAGAAGGTCGACGGTAGAAAAAAAAATTTACCACTTTATTTGGTACAAATAACAAATAAGAGCAGTCCAAGCGCTCTTCAGCAAATCATATATTTAAATTTTCGAGTGGTGAGGTGGGAACGCCTCCAGAAACGAGAAATCAACCAGTGCTATCGCTGCCAATGATTTGGGCATTCGGCTGCCAACTGCGCCATGCATTACCGATGCGTTAAATGCAAAGACGTGCATGCTCCCGGTGAGTGCAAATTGGCTCAGACGGAGCCAAAAGAGAAATTGTATTGTGTGAACTGCGGTGTTTTTGGTCACCCGGCATCATATCGAGGATGCTCCCGATATCAGGATGCAAGATTGAAATCTGCCCCAAAGCAAACACAAATACACCGCAGTGTCTTAGCTCCGAACTTCGTCAAGCCCGGAGTATCATTTGCACAAGCCGCTAGAGGACCAGCAGAAAATGCGGAAAATAGTGTAAATAATGTAAGTGGCAATAATGAGCTGCTTTTCAAAATTTTACAGCAACTAAATTCCTTATCGGAGCGAATCGATAAACAAGATTCGAAAATTAACATTGTTTTTCAGCGTTTAGGACTTTCAAATGCCTCAAAATAAGTTGTCATCCAGCCACATTCCCATGGATAGGATTCGTCTCATCTCGATCAACGTCAACTCCATTGTTACTATACATCGGCGTGATTATCTCCTTGAATTCATTGCCAGACAAAAGCCTGACATCCTGCTTCTAACCGAAACCCACCTCAATTCATGGCACTCCATGACATTCGTAAGAAACGATAGGGTAATAGCTGATGGGGGAGGTGGCACCGGGATATTGGTTCGAAGACCCTATCGTTTCCAAAATATTGAAAAGGTCGAATTCAAAAGCTTTGAATCTCTTGAAGTGTCCGTTATCAAAATCTCACTGCCAGGTGGGGATAACCTCTTCGTTATCTCTGCCTATGCAACTGGTGGAACTGTTTTCAAGCTCAAGGAGGAACTCAGTTCCTTGTTTGAAATACTCGAATTGAACAGGCTGCATAACTATTAAATTCTTGCTGGTGACCTGAACGCCAAGCATACATCATGGCTGAACGCCACCAATAATCCAAGAGGTGTATTCCTGAAATCATGGATAACAGAGAACCAAATTGAATACAGGTGCAATCTATATGGGTCGGAGTTCCCAACATACCCTAGGACAAATTCATATTTGGACCTTTGCATTGCTGACGCAAGACTTGAATTCAACTTTAATAGTCCTCAACGGAAACTGCAGGTGCTTCCTTATGATAGCGACCATAACGCAATCGTAATGGAAATTAATCATCACAGGGATGATTTCGTCCTCATTCCAGTTCAACATGAAAGTCATCGGTTGAATTTCAAAAAAACAGACTGGGGAAAGTTTCAAAAGAAGTTTAATCGCGAGTACCAGAAGCAATGTCCCCCTTCTGATGGTGGTAACTCTTGCTCAATGGTTCCTCATGATAGGAATCTAACTAACGATGAAATAGATGTCTATTTGTTGAAGTTAGAGAAGCTGACGTTGGAAACGATTGAGAAAGTAGTTCCCAAGATAAAACATCGAAACAATATGGAAGGATATGAAACACCAACCATCGCAAGGTTGAAAAGATTGAAAAGCCTCCTTCTCACACGCGTCAACAATATTTATCGACGATTTTTGGACTACAACCATCCCTCATTGTCTTTGTTGAAATTACATCTGAAGAATGTCCGGAACTTAATCCGGTCATACTTCAGGAGTGAAGTCAGCAATCAATGGGTGGAAAAATTGAGGGGTCTTCGCGAAAGTGAATAGCATATTCCGCAAGAAGTCTCGAGTGAAGGTATCGAATCTTGAAGTCACTAGTGATGAGATAAATCTTCTCGATAGGGCTGGTATCGAAATTGATAGTACGACTCCGGATAGAAATGGAAACAGGATTATTTGTGAAGGATTGGATAAACTTGCCCTGATTGGAACTCATTTTGAATTGGTTCATCTACCAAACCCTGAGAGAGGGAACCAAATTTTTTCAGAGGTCGTTGAAGCAAAAGTTTCCGACTTCAAATCAAGCCTGAACGGCCAATCAATTCTTCATTTCAATGAAACATTAACATCTGACCTCATACCGAGCTTGAACCTTATTGATTATTTTGTCAGCTATGAAGACGTGTTTCATATTTCGCAAGATAAACAACAAGAAATCATGTGGTACTGATGGTATTCCAAATGTAGTTCTCCGACATTTGCCTGAGGTTGCTATTAGGAACTATTGCATATTGTTCAACAACATGTTGAGCAATTCATATTTCCCAAGTGAGTGGAAAAAGGCTAAGGTATTTCCGATCTTGAAGAAAGGAAAAGAATCTTCATGCCCCAAAAGCTATCGCCCAATCAGCTTGCTGCCTAACATCAGCAAGGTGTTTGAAGTGATACTCAACAGAGCATTAAACGCCCACATTGAGGAAAATGAGTTGATGCCGAATTGCCAATTTGGTTTTCGTGCCAGGCATTCGACCACACATGCAATAACGAAAGTAACCTCAGACATCTGCTGGAAACTAAATGATAGACAATGTGTTGGAGCATGTCTCATTGATATGGAGAAAGCCTTTGATACGGCATGGTTAGATGGACAAATTTTTAAACTCCTTCAGGACAAGTTCCCCAGACACCTTGTCGCCATGATGTGTAATGTTATACGGGAAATCGTTTGTTGTAACTGATGGAAATCTGACAACAATGCGCGAGTTCAAGGTCTTGAATGGTCTACAGCAGGGAACAGTTACTGCGCCTCTGCTCTTCTCAATATTCATTCGCAAGCTATTGAACGGCTTTGATTTTAACGTCTCGCCAACGCGATCATTGGTAGCGTTTGCTGATGATCTGATCATCTATACGGCAGACCGAAAAGCTACAATAGTTCAGAGCAATCTCCAAAAAATGTTCAATGATGTACAGCTGTACACTGACAATTGGCGAATGAAAATCAATGCGCAGAAGTGTGAAACAATCTTGTTTTGGACAACGCTGCAGGGGGTCAGTCAAGACCTGAAACGTAATTGGAAAGATTTCCACATCATGGCTGGTGAGAGTAGTCTAGAACGGGTTCCACATAAATCCTGTGTTCGATACCTCGGTGTTTATCTCGATCAGTATCTGTACTATACTGAACATGTGAAAATCATGCTCAGTAAGGCACTTAAAGTAGTCATGGCCCTTCGAAAACTCTTTCATTCCAGATACATTGATCAAAAGGTCAAAGTTATCTGTTACAACACACTGGTTAGACCAGTTTTGACATATGGATGTCAGATCTGGTACAACCAGAGTGCTAGTACTATGGAAAAATTAAGAGTTTTCGAAAGGAAATGTCTTCGTGCATGTACTGGTTTGTACAGAAAGCCTGAGACGGATTGGAAACATTATATATCGAATAGAAGAATTTATCAAACTGCTGAAGTGACTAGACTCGATATTTTCATATTGAAACTTCTTCGGAATCATATCGCAAGATCTGTGATTGTGAGTGAAAACCCTTGGATTTCACAGCCGTTCCACCCTACAGACGGGTATATAGCGACTTGCCTCGCTACTGGCTTCATTCCTCCAGAAGCATTCGTGTATTTGGACATGAATCGATATGTTTTTGATTCTGACGGCGTCCCAGTCATATATCACATATATCGACGGGCCACCGATAAGAAGATAAAATATCCTCCGAACTTGAGTTCCCGAGACCAACAATTCCAATGGAGATACTCATTTGCTAGATTCGTTGAGGCTGATCGAGTTGAGACGGGGCAATCTAGGTATTGGTGGCTGAATGACAATGTCTAAATTATTCGTGTTTATTTTCAGTTTTGGTGTTTTTCGTTATCTAGTTTTTGAGTTTCAGCTCATTATTGCTATATTTAGTGTTATTGTTTATTTTTGTTAAAAATTAGGTATAGGTTAGGTTTATATTATGTTTATTATATTAGGTTAGAGACAAGGTAAAACGCTTAGGTTAGGAACATAGTTATGGATTTTTTTAGTATAAGATAAAGTTTTTGATAGCATTTATTAGAATTAAGTTAAAACATATTAGGTGTAGGATCAAAGTTCACTGTAGTGTTAAGATGATAAATAATTTTAGAATAGTGTTGGTTGGTTTTTTCTCCTTTTTCCAATCGAATTTTAAAAATGTGTAACAGTCTTCATTGATTTGAATTTGCTAGAGTTTTTTTTTTTTTAAATGTTTTTAATGATAACGTACAAATTTAGAGAGCCATTTGGGCCATTAAGTTTTTTATTGTTATTGTTTGGATTTTGCTTTATATTCTTTTAAAATTTATAACGATTAGTATTAAATAAAGCGCTTTTGACTTTGACTTTGACAAAATGTTGATATCATCAGCTTAGGCCACTTTTCTTGACTTGTCTAGTAGCGTACTTCATATGTAGATAGGGAGCTGTCTGATGACGTATTCCAGAGCCAAATCGAATAGCAATTGGCGAGCCCATCTCCCTGCTTTAATCCGATATTTGTGTCAAAGGTATCAGTGTGTTGGTTATTGATGCGGACTTGGTTGGTTGTTGACGTCATTGTCATTTTGGTAAGTCGGACTAATTTGGGTGGGATTGCATTAAATAACGAGACGATTATTCCCTAATACCGGCAAACAATGTTGGTACACAATATCGATGTCAATGACAATTTCAATATTTATTATTCTAAAAGTTTTATACATGAGTACATTTTAATTTTAATTCACTTAATCTACTTTCTCCTAGTATATCCTCTGACTTCCCTTTCTTCTACTATTTTTCTGGCTCGGAACAATTCAGTACTGCCATAATTTTTATCCTTAAACGGCAAATTGAGATCCCCAGGATCAGATTCGAGAAAAAAATTGAATCGTCTTGAAAATCAGAAATGTAGTTTGATCAGTATTTCTTCGAATGATATATTCATCAACCATACTAAATACCAAATCTTGTCAACTACGTACAATATAACAAGGAAGGAAAATGTAAAATTCGTTTTCTACAGGTTTTTTCTATATGCAATCTTGGGTGACGTTATTTTTACCTCAATGTTACGCGGATGAGATTGGGTCGCCAAGGGAAAATTCAATTTTTTCTTGTTAGAATATTACTTAATTTTTTGATTAATTTTTTTATTAGGTCCTTTTTGAAGCGATATTAATTTTTTAATTATTTTGTCATCTAACATCTTGCATTTAAACTTTCAGTTATGTTTATGAAAAGAATTGTATATTATAAAAATATTTATTTATTATTTAAAGTAAGTATTTACAAATATACTATGTGTTATAAAACGGCGGAATTTTAAAGAAGCTTCATGCCTTCAATAATGCTTACAATTTGTTCGACAGCTGTACAAATAAGACCATGCGTATGAATATATAGTGCTTCGTTGAAAGCTTGTTGTTTTTTATCTCGAACAACTTTTGATTTAACCACACAAATTGACTTCTTATCATTATTTTCAGCATCATCTTGTCTACATTTCCACTTAGCATTGGTAACAAGGATTTCATCAAAATCTAGATCATAGGATGTATAGAAAATAGCGTCCGATAAACTGTTTACTACTTTATCCATGCTATCAGCCAATGATAACAGGACATTTCTGACGAGGAGCATTTTTTGGTCGTCATAATTCGGACCAAATATAGTAGAGTTCATTTTCATGTCAGCAAGAATCTGGTTGAACTTTTCATAATATTCTCTTCTTACCATCTCGTCTGGTATGTTTAATATGACATCCTTAAGCTCTTTAAGATCAAAATGCCATTCCTTGCAGGGTTTATAATAATTGTTGAGAACCAATTCACTGAACATATCTTTCAGCTCTTCCACCCGGTCCTCATTGTAGTTTAAACTTGGATTTATCAAATTAAATAATTCTTGTTGGCTGAAGTGTAAGGAATATGGCTTTGGAATAGGCGGTTCAGAAGCCGCGTTCATTGTCACATCGGCTAAGACTTCTTTTGCAATTTGTTCAGCAGTACGGTCGTTGAAGTTGTCATTGATATTTTTGAAGTCGTATCTAATATCTTCATCAAGAAAGCATTGACCGAACAAGGAGACTATCATTTTGAATTTATCAGCCAGAAATTTTGGGATCTGAAAAACAAGTTTATAAAAGTTAGGAGAAAGGCAAACAGAGTTTTGTTTAAAACTGCAAATAGTGGAAGTAACAATACAAACTTAAATTACGCACCAATTTTATTTCCCAGTATTCTTCGTGAATTCCAAACAATTTGCAACAGAAGACAAAATCAATTGTAATGGAACTTCCTGGCTGTACTCTTGTCAGATTTTTATTGAAATAAAATGCTGGGATGACTTCAGAACTCTGTGGTAAGCACCTGAATTGTCTTTGACGAATCGGTGCCCATCCTACATCGACAGCTTTCCATCCTTTATTACGTATATTAAGTTTGCGAATCTGCTGTTCGAACGGTTTGCATTGAAACGTAAAACAGAAATTTACATTATCCCTGCACAAATTTTCAGCATCAAACTCCCGTTCGTCGATAGCAATCACATATTCTAATGTTGGTTCCTTTGGTCTATACCATGCATCCGTGATACGAAAGTCGACATGATTGGAAGTCTTTTCTTTTTCACAAGTACCTTTTTTCGGTTGTGTTTGCAAAATTTTTGTTCCGATCACTTGAAGCTTTTCCACATCAGGATAATGATCTAGGACACGTTCCAATTGGCATTGTTTCTCGACAACTTGCTCACCAAGATATGAAGAATGAAGCCAACTTGATTGGTGAATTTTAAATCCTTCGAGACCAACTTCCTGAAATGCGATTTGTGGCTTTTCGGTGATTGTGAAGGTAGGTTTTGCAAGCTGTTCTTGAAGGGGAAGAGTTTCGTAAATGTCCGGAACACACGGTATCTTTTTGGAAGTAATTGCTTTTCGATTGGCTAATTTATTCGGTTCTAGACGATCAGCAGCATCCAATATTGTTTTACACTGCTGAACACGTCTTTGTTCTTCATTTCTGTAGATCAAAAGATCTGCAGGGTCTTTACCCGTAGCCCGTGAAAGCTTCTCGGTGATTTTTACATTCTCTTGTATATATTTTTTCCAATAGGAAATCCGTTGACCTATATCCCTTGGGCTATTTGAAGATGGCTCTGATGGAATTCTGATGGATGAGCACTCAGTCGATGATCCATCATATAGACCAGCTTTTTCTAGGAGGACAGTGTCAACTAATCGTTGGACAATTTCTTTTCCGAAATCTATCGATTGGACACTATATTCTGGATTAAACTTATTAATCATCGAAATATTATTTTCTGAATTCTTGATATTCGATCCATTGCATCGAGTAAAGGTAATTTCTTCTTCTGACTCAAAAGAGGTGTAATTTTCAAGTTTGTGAGACATGATGAAGTTTATTTAGAAACATTGGCTGTTGTGCAGAGCTAATTAAAATTAATGACAATTGTGTGACTTGATTTACTTTTCTAGACAGCTAGTTGATGTTTGTAAACATAAGCATTTGTTAACACAAATTATCCCCATTGTCCATTAGAAAACTGGATCACCTAGTTAATAAAATTAATTTGGCTTTCTTCGTCGCACAATGCTCGTGCGATACACATTCACACCTCGTTGCTTCGTCGTGTCTGCCACCCAGACAATGTTCAATACATCGGTATACTCGTAAGAGGGCAAACAAAATAATGTGAATTGACCCTTTCATGGATAGTCCAAAATAGTCCAAATTCATGATCAGCTCTCAGAGATAAAAAAAATTCAATATAATACGATGCATTAAAAAAAATCGGAGTTACTGTCTCTTCAAGTATCTCGCCGATACGGTCAAAAATACGCTAAGATACTGAGTTTTAAAAACAGATCTTCAGGTCCACGCTTCAATCAATGCTCATTAAATAATCCCTAAGTCTTTTCTTAAATACCAAATACCTTGGGGAACTCCTGTTTTCGTTTGCTTTCTTAACCATTTCTGGTAGATTGTTATATATATGTAGAGCGTCATCCGTGGCATCGTTCTTTAGATGGTCAGTTCTGGCAAAAGGTATTACGAATTGATCTGCATTCCTTGCATTATATGGGTTAATCTGTGATACCTTAATTAAGGGTGTTCGGTCTGATCCATCAGTTTTTAAATTTTTAGTTTTCTCCATAGTAATGATTTGACTTAAGGTTAATGATTTTGCTAATTGGTAAACCAAACTAGTTTGAGTAAGCATTGGCAGATTCAGAATATTTTTATACGCTTTGCTCAGCACCCTGGATGGATATACTATTAAAATGTTGCTTTGCCGATTGACTTCAAATAAGTACTCCATAATGTAATTTCGTCAGCACAAATACATTTAGAACAAGTTGCTTGATGTGGATCGGAAAATCCTCATCCCTTCATAACAAGCCTATTATTGGGGCTAATTGCCTCCTTAAGCTATTTATGTGTGGCAACCAGGTCATACGATGATCTATGATAAGACCAAAATATTTTATTTCTAACACTCTTTGCAATTTTAATATTTATGTCGACATCTATGTCTTCTTTGTTCTTTTGCTTGAAAATCATATATTTTGTCTTTGCAGTGTTCAATACTAGTTTGTTTTCGATTAACCACTGATGGAATTTTCCTAGATCCACGTTGATAGTGTTCTCAATGGCAGTTTTGTCTCGTCCTGAATAAAGTAGAACTGTGTCGTCAGTCCACATGTATTTAGATTACTTGTGTATAGCAGGAACAAAGTTGGGCCAAGTATTGAGCCTTGGGGAACTCCTGTTTTCGTAGGTGTTCGATCGGTGAAAACAAAGTTCTCTGCAATTGTTACATTTAAACAATAGCTTAGGACTACCTTGAATACCATATGATTCAAGTTTACGGAGTAAGAGGTCGTGATCAACTGTGTCAAATGCTTTTTTCAAATCCACAAAAATTGCGGTAACATAATCACCTCTGTCAAATCCTACATTGGTGAAACGTGTGACAGAAAGTAACGCATCTAAAGTACACTTGTCCTTTTGAAATCTAAACTGATGTTAGTTTAAAATAGAGTTTCCAACTAAGAATGATATCAAACGATTTTTTATATTTTTTCAAATATCTTACTAAATCCCATCAGCAGTGCAACCGGGTGATAGTTAACCGGGTCAAGATGATCACCACCACCCTTAAATATAGGAACTTTTTTGCAAATTTTCCTTCTTCCGGAAATGACCCATTCCTAATATGCGCGTTTGTAAAATTTGCCATAAGCTCGGCTATGTCCTCCTTGATTATACTACACGTAATCTCATTCATCGTGATGCTATCAATGTCTGGTGCCGTATTCCTTTTCAATCCATTGATTGCATTTAAAACATCCATTTTATTTGTTTGATGAATGTGAAGGATGGCATTTATTAAGATATTTGTATTATTTAAATTGCTTTTTGAATTGGCAACGATTTCTTTGGTTATTCTTCCACCAATTGTTGAAAAAAGTTATTTAATGAGCTTGTTGCGTCACGTGGATATGATGTATTAGGGGGCCTATCAAGATTCAGTTGAAAGTTTGGTGATATAGCCCGGGGTAAAGGGTTGTCCTTTACCTCACTGTTACCGCTGTTTCCATTCTTCTTGAGAAATATGAGAATTTAGCCTCTTTCATCAGTCGTTTCGGTTCTTTTTTCGCTTGCATATATACATTGTGACAAAAAAGTACCTTGAAATTGCAAATAAAAGGCAAAATATTTAATTATTCATCAATATTTAATTTGTCACCTTCAGAGTTTCCAGTTTCCTAGGCGACTGTCTCTGTGGTGATAGACAAACTAGAGATCTGGAGCAGTGCTTCAGTATACAGCGCGTTGACTTCTTGATCAATTAAAATCTCTGGTGACTCACTAGTTGTAGGGACTGGTGAACGAGACAGACGGTCGACATATTCGTTTTCTTTTCCCTTCTTGCATTGAACTGTGTAGTTGATGCCACTGAGGAAAGAGGTGTATCTCATCAAACGCGAAGAGGTCATCTGCGGCAGTGCACGGTCTGGATGAAAAATCCTTGAAAGTGGCTCATTATCTGTGACGTGAACGAAACGTTTGCCGAATAAGTAGTTGAAGAAGTACACCGCTGCGTATACGATAGCCAGGGCTACTCGTTCAAGCTGACTGTAATTTGACTCAATCTGCATTAGAGCTGTAGGCGACGTAGAAAAATGAGCATTTAGCACGATTGAGGTGGAGAGCAATCCGAGACTAACTGACATGGCTGCTGAGTGATGCTGAGAAACGACGGTTGAGACTGATGGGGCCTGCATTTTTCCGAAACGACCCTTCAAGGTTTTGAGTTCGATTTCCTTGACAGGATTATCTGGTCCTAGAAATGCAGCTAAATTGTTATACTGATCTTTCTCAATCGATGAATACAAGAGTTGATCCTTTTCTTATTATCACTAACATTTTTAAGATCACAATAGTTATCAAAACGCTCCATGTACGACGAAACCTTTTCATTTCTGACGTCATAGCTTTCAAAAGGTGTCACCTGCGTTGCTGGTGCGATTTGCTGACTTCCAAGAGTAGATGTCAAAGCTGATAAGAACCTATGAAACTGCTTTGAATTCATTGTCTCCGATTTGCGATTGCGTAAATTATCTCGGAAATGCGTAAATTATCTCGGAACTAATGTAAAAATGCCAAAACAGCATTTGGTTGACGAAAACAAGAAAATTGGAGCAGAAAGTAACTTTGGAGCGGCTTCTGGAACAGGTCGAACAGATGCGACTTGAAACCGTGACAGAACTGAGCGCGATGGTGACTGGTTAATGTCAATCACTTTTCATAATGTTTTTGCAGCTTTTTTTCATCCTCGCCGACTTGTTGTGACAAAGGGCCGAATAAGTATGCTACATTTGATGTAAGCTACACATAATACTCTTTATTGTGACAATAATGATATGCAATTTAAAAAGATATGACCAAAACGCACGCGGCTCGGAACTCGCTACTCAACCGACTGAAGGAAACAGTTCTTCACTATAGTCCAGATCGAGCACGTTCGTACTCTACACAATGATACAGTCTAGGTCGAATATGCTCGCAAGATCTACTATATAAAGTGTATTTAATTTCTTTGATAGTCACTTTTCCCCTCGCTGCATATAAATTACGAGTATACACACTGTATATCGAGCCACATGCTAAACTTAAACGTAGAATTGCTTGAAACACTCTGACATTGGAAATAACTTGAATAGTTTTTTTATTCGAGATACTAATTAAAAATAAGAAATTAGCATGGGGACTCTCACTTGAAATATTTCGTTTTTATATTTAGGATGGTGGTTATATTCTCACCAGACATGAACTCATAGATGCAACGACTGAAGAGGTGGTTTTTTATCCACGAATTACATTCATGGCAAATCCATGTAATGTCAATAAACGAAATTTTTTTATTTTACCTATTTTTTGTTCCATGTTTTGTAGTTTAAATATCAATGGTCACTGAAAGGCCAGCGTTAACTGCCGCTTCCGCACACAACGATAACCACAACAACCCAATATGCCAATGATACAATACAAGCACAGCAGTTGCTCTTCTTTTTGTTGAATTTATCGCAAATAGTTGCTGAAAAAAGAGTGACCGTCATTGATAATACAGCTCCGGTCGTTCATTCATCACGAGTCTGCTCCTTCATACCTCGTCATCAGCCATATTGAAACAGATTTTGTAGTCGCATTATATTTCATGATTTCGTCAAGTTTTTCGAATCGCAGCTGTGAAAGACGTTACAAAATTTAATCGTTTTCTCGTGATTCTCTCCGAAAGTTTAAAATATTCAACACACGCGTAACGGTGATGGTTGGATAATCGACGGTTGATTCGCGAAGATCAAGGAAGCCCCACCTCTTTAAATGAGCCATAACTTCTCTCGTCAATGATGAGTTCATCCTTAATTACGCGTATGTTAGCAATGGGAAAGATAGGAGGCCAATTTGTTAATTCGCTCTTCACTTCGCTTCTGGCCGATGCCTTTTGACCTCTGTTCTATGATCCAGTAAATTCGTAAGCTCGCAAAGTATTTTTGTAGTGTACCTTGTGCTGGGGAAAAAGTACCCGCCTGATGATGCCACAGATAACTAACTGTCTGCCAGCACACGTACGCGTCCCTAAGCAATGACATTTCCAGCGGAGCTCATTGTTTTCGATTGCAGAGGCAGCATGCTATTATATTCTTTAGGGACGATTTAACATCTCTTGAAACACTACACTTTGTTATTTGGAGATCACTTTTTACCTTGTGATAAACAAACTATATACACCGCCTTTCTATTCGAATGCTAAACCTCAGCGTAGACATCTTCGGCACGGGATGGTTTGATATTTTTTGATACTCAGATAGTAGAAGTGACTTGAAGATTTTTTTTTCACTCGATATACTAATTTAAAATAGAAATTTGCATGGAAAACCCCACTTGAAATTTTTTTGTTTTATTTAGTGGTTTCGAGATATTCTTGTCAGGCATCAGCTCAACAACGGTAAGGTGGGAGAATGCATTTCGATTTTTCATTTTAAGATGATTTTTCCACTATCGGAGTGTATCAAAATGATCATTAATCAACAAATTTAATTCATTGAGATTACATGTTACGGTGAATGTAATTATGGATATAAAAACTAAATTGAATTAGCATATAAATTTCTCCCACCTGCCCAGTGGTGCAAAAGTCGACGTGTCCATGAGCTGATCTATGAGAATATGGACGCATATCGAAATCACCATTCCAAAAATAAACAAAATATTCAAGTGAGATTTTCCATGCAAATTTCTACATATTAGTACATATTTGGAAAAAAACTTCGTGAGGTTTAGAGTATTATTCCGGCTAGTGGTATAATTGAGCCATATTATTTCGAAAACAATATTAGCAAAACCTTTAAGTGAAAGCATTGTGTTAAAAAACAATTTTGCTAGTTTTTTTGCCTGATATTGAAGACGGAGACGACCTTTGTTTGTAGCAGGATGGGCTCAAATGCTCCTGAAATAACTCTGGTCACTTAAGAATGAAATTATTGAACAAGACGCAATTCTGAGTTTACTACTATTTATTATCACAATTCATTCGAAGTATATATAAAAGAATTGTCCAAATACTCTATTAATTTTATCTTTCAACCCCCAAAAACTCTATACACTCTTTTAGTAAGCATACTCCAAATAAATTTTTGGACATTTAACATACATAATTATACATCAAATGAACCCATGACATGAAACCAAAATATAAAAACAATTTCAACAATAAAACATACAACGATCAAAAAAGGAATTATTGACACTATGGAGATTCATCCGCAGTATCAGTAGTTGAAGTTCGAACCTAATTATACTTTCCGGCATTTGATTGCAACTTTATTTACAGATCCTTGGGATACACCTAAGTATTTTTGTGTGGAATGTCAGAAAGAAGTTCGCTACTGTTGGTAACAACTAAAGTTTCGATTTTGGTCGTACCACATTACGTGCAAATATCACTTCTGGCTTGGTCGGTGGAACTTGAATTTCACGAAAGTTACTCACGATTTTCTTATTTGAATCTTTCGGACACGATCGCAGATTTCGAAATGTCGCCACCTGTAAAATAAATTAATCAGTCGTGAGATATTGTGTTTTACAACTAAATATTAAGTTTGGGTATAAATTAATTTTAAAATTACTTGTCCTTTGGAAACATAAATTGGAGTCCTATATATTATCCATGTTACACTTTCAAAGTAGGGTGCCGTTGTTAGCGAGCCCCTATATGAATAGTAGTGCTTGCTCAATTCTTGAAGGCCAATCCAGGACAAGCAGTCTGCAATTAAGTCAAACCTAAAGTATTGCAATGACAATAACATTCTTAATTTATTAAGCGATTACCGGAGTCCACTGACGCTGATGTATTCGGTTTTTCAACGATTCGAATGCCCTCTGTTATTTTTTTAAATTCAGGACAATCCTTATCCCCACACGCCTGAATGAAAAATGCTACAACTGCCAAACCATCTGACTTATTCTTAGCTTCCGAAAAATTTGAATATTTAGAATTATAGTGCACTGCGTGCGCTTCCATCGAATATGTTATTCCTTCCAGCGTATGCTCACACCCTGATTCATCTGTCTCTGCCCAATGAAAGTGTAACTGTTCGAAAATGTATTTGTTCTTTAATGGACCACCAATTATATATGGTTGTTCTTTGCGCTTTGCAAATGTTACAACCGCTGATGTTCCTGTATTTTGTACTCGAGCAATCCCGATAGGTTCCCAATGTCCGTGATATTCAAGAGGTTCAACATCATCTTTATGGTCGATTTCTCTGTTGCTAATACGAATTGGTGATTGGACTGGCATTTTACTACCGGTTATTGATACTGAAACAAAAAAATAAATCTTAAACCATCTCTAAATACCTAAATCAAAATATAAAAAATGGAAACAGCATACTAATTGTTAACTAAAATATCACACTTATAGGCCTCGGATGGACACAACCTGCTTACATCAAATTAATGCACACATAACTTCTCTGGCTTTTAGCGGCAACATTTGTTTAGTGTCTTTGCCGTTGTCATTTATTTATGGAGTTTACACTGAATTAAGTGAATCTAACGAAAATATTTGAGTTCGTTATAAATTGCGTGACGATCTTAGCAATACACCTCCCTTTGAGTTTATTATCGATTTGTTCAACAAATATGAATTTATTTCTGATGTAGCCTTATTGCTCATAAATAGTTAATTACTATTAAATGGAAACATAAGCTTATTGATTTTTGCAAGTTACCTAGTCCATCTGTTCGCAATTGCAATACGACTATTGATAGATGATATTTACGGTCATTTCAGTACGTTCTTGATTTCATGTTGCAGCAGTTTTAGAATGCAATTAAGTTATGAGAAACAAACCGAGTAGGTAGGTTTTAGTGACCAATCTATTGAATGTCTACATTTATCGTAAAATTACATGGAAAACGCTTGTTACAATTATATATGGATACAAATTTCTCAATTGAAATTCATTTGAAGAGTCAGCACTTTGCTTGCGCTTTTCTGATTTCATTGATTGACCGATGCGACTAAACTGTAGCACTGACATCGATAGAAAAAGGTGAATTGTAGTAAAACATCGTAATGTTGATTTTATCATTAATTTATTGTTTTCGAAAATATTTATTGCATTAAGGCCGAGCTCTATGATTTTTTCAGATTTTAACGTATACAGGCGTCCAACCACGAGGAGGGAGGATGCTTTTGTGTTCTTCCTCTTTCCCTGTACACCTCGATATTAGAATTGTAGTTTCAAGAATTTTTATTAAAAGATCTCATCAGAACTTAATTCAAGTCAAGTCAAAAGCGCTTTATTCAATACCAATCGTTATAAATTTTCAAAGGATATAAAGCAAATTCCAAGAAACAAAAAATACTAAAAACTTAATCGCCCAAATGGCTCTCTAATTTTTTAAAATATCAATTAAAAAATATTTAATCAAAAAACAATATCAAATTCAATTTAATTAAAACTACTACATATTTTTGGATTCAATTGGAAAAAAAAGAAAAAACCAGCCAGTGCTATTGAAAAATTTATTATAATAATAACACAACAGTGAACTTTTATCCTACATCTAATATGTTATAACCTAATTCTAATCAAATTCAATCAAATACTTTATCTTATGTTAGTACAATGCTAACACAATATTCCTAACCTAAACTTCAAACCTTATCTCTGAACCTAATATAATAAACACAACATAAACGTATCCTAAATATTGAAACCTATCCCTAATTTTTAACGTAAACAAACAGAATCAACACTAAATGTAGCAATTATGAGCTGAAACTCAAAAACTAAGTAACGAAAAACAAAAAACAGAAAATAAATGCGAATAATGTAGACACTGTCATTAAGCCACCAATACCTAGATTGCTTCGTCCAAGCTCGACCAGCCTCAACGAGTATAGCAAATGAGTATCTTCATTGGAATTGTTAGTGTCGTGAACTCAAATTCGGAGGATATTTTATCTACTTATCGGTGGCCCGCCTATATATGTGCCATACGAGTATAATTAAGACACCGTCAGAATCAAAACCATCGATTCATGTCCAAATACACGACTGCTTCTGGAGGAACGAAGTCACTAGCGAGACAAGTCTCAATATACGCGTCTGTAGGGTGGAACGGCTGTGAAGTCCAGGGGTTTTCGCTGATAGTTACAGATCTTGCGATATGATCCTGCGGGTTGATTTTCATTCGCCAATTGTCGGTGTAGAGCTGCACATCGTTAAATATTTTTTGAAGATTGCTCTGAACTATTGTAGCTTTTCGGTCTGCCGTTTAGATGATGTTTAGAACGCTACTAATGATCGCGTTGGCGAGACGTTAAAATCAAAGCCGTTCAATAGCTTGCGAACGAATATTGAGAAGAGCAGAGGCGCAGTAACTTTTCCCTGCTGTGGACCATTAAAGACATTGAAGTCGCGCATTATTGTCAGATTTCCATTAGTTATAACAAATAATTCCCCGTAAAACATATTGCACATCATGGCGACAAGGTGTCTGGGGAACTTATTCTGACGGAGTTTAAAAATTAGTCCATCCAACCACACCGTATCAAAGGCTTTTCCCATATCAATGTGATACGCTCCAACACATGCTCTGCTGTTTAGTTTCCAACAGATGTCTGAGGTGACTTTCGTTATCCAAAAAAACCAAATTGGCAGTTCAGTATCAACTCATATTTCTCTAAGTGGGCGTTTAATGCTTGGTTCAGTATCACTTCAAACACCTTGCTGATATTAGCAGTAAGCTGATTGGGCGATAGCTTTTAGGGCACGAAGGTTCTTTTCCTTTCTTCAAGATCGGAAACACCTTAGCATTTTCCACTATTTGGGAAATATGAATTGCTCAACATTTTGTTGAACAATATGCAATAATTCCTAATAGCAACCTCAGGCAAATGTCGGAGAACTATACTATAATATCGTCAATACGACATGATTTCTTGTTGTTTATCCTGCTAAATATGAAACAAAAATCTTCAAAATTGACATAATAATCAATAAGATTCATGCACGGTATGAGGTCGGACGTTAATGTTTCATTGAAATGCAGAATTGATCGCCGTTCAGGCTGGATTTGAAGTCGGAAATCTTTGCTTCAACCAGCTCTGAGAGTATTTCATTCCCTCTCTCAGGGTTTGGTAGATGAACCAATTCAAAATGAGTTCCAATCAGGGCAAGTTTCTGCAAGCCGTCACATATTATCTTGTTTCCATTTCTATCTGGAGTCGTACTATCAATTTGGATACCAGCCCTATCAAGTAGATTTATCTCATTACAAGCGACTTCAAGATGTGGGCTAATACCCCTTAGTTTTCCCGCCCATTGATTGCTGATCTCACTCCTGAAGCGTGAACGGATTAAGTTCCGGACATTCTTCAGGTGTAATTTCAACCAAGCCATCAAGGGATTGTTGTAGTCCAAAAATCACATAAATATTGTTGACGCCTGTGAGAAGGAGTCTTTTCAATCTTTTCGACCTTGCAAAGCTTGGCGTTTCATATCCTTGCATATTAGTTTCTCTAACTTCGACAAATAGAGATCCATTTCATTGTTAGTTAGATTCCTGTCATTAGAAACCACTGAGCAAGGGTTACCATCATCAGAAGGAGGACATTGCTTCTGGTAATCCCGATTAAACTTCGTTTGAAACTTTTCCCAATCCGTTTTTTGAAATTCAGCAGATGATTTTCATGTTGAACTGGAATGAGGAAGACATTCTGCCTTTGACGATTGGTTGCTATTGTAAAGAAGCACCTGCAGTTTCTGTTGAGGACTATTAAAGCAGAATTCAAGCCTTGCGTCAGCAATGCAGAGGTCCAAATATAAATTTTTCCTAGGGTATGTTGGGAACTCCGACCCATATAGATTGCATCTGTATACAATCTAGTTCTCTGTTATCCACGACTTCAGGAATACACCTCTTGGATAATTGGTGGCGTTCAGCCATGATGTACGCTTGGCATTCAGGTCACCGGCAAGAATATAATAGCCTGTTCAATTCGAGTATTTCAAACAAGGAATTGAGCTCCTCCTTGAACTCCACCTAGCAGCGAAATTTCATAACGGACACTTCAAGAAATTCAAAGTTTTTGAATGAACTCGTTTTTTTTTAATGCGTCGAATTATATGAATTTTTATTAGCTTTGAGTGATGGGGATGGAGTTACTTAAAAAAAGTTGAAAAGGGTGGAAATTAAATATAATTATTTTCCTGACGAGCGTAAAGTCTCACAAATAGTTCCAATTTTTAATGGAGAAGATCGTTCAGATCCGAATAACTTTCGTCCAATTGCCCTATTAATAGGGTTTAGTAAAATTTTTGAAAAATTATTAAGCATCCGCCTAACATCATAATTGATAACTCGATTCTTAATTTACACAATTTATATTTCAGAAAAACAAAGGAACGACTGTAGCCTGTTTTCAATTACGCGATTTATCAATAAAGGGGTCGATAGAGGAGTATTCGACACGATTGACCATGATCTTTTACTACGTAAACTAGAATCATATGGCATTCAATGCACACTAAATAGAATGGTCAGGAATTACTTAACGGGAAGATTTTGAAGAACTGCAGTCAGTAATGTTCTGAGTGGTTTAGCACCTATGAAATCAGGAGTTTTGCAAGGTTCCATATTTGGCCCAACTTTATCCCTGCTATACATAAACAGTTTGAATACATGCAGGCTTAATGGTCATTATACATTATTCGCCATTGATACTGTTCTACCTTTCTCGGGATGCGCCAAAGACCACATGGGAAACATCATCAATGTGGATCTAAAAACGTTTAATTCGTGACTATAGATAATACACTAACGTTAAACACTACAAAGACTAAATAAATTATTTTCAAACAAAATAATAAGAAAGGTATGGATATCGGATCGCCTTAGAAGTGACGCTATAAATTATGCTTTTCATATATATAACAATCTTTCGGATTCAGTTAAAGAAGTGAACTCTCATAAATTTTAAGAAAAGACTTAAAGCGTAGTCCAGTAAATTTCAACACAATATCATAGGGAATTTTTAACCCTATGATCGAAAACTTGAAGAGTGAACTATTCTTATGATTGAGTCTCAATCCAAAAATTTCAACATAGCATCCTAGGGCAGTTATTTTGACCCTATCGTAAAGATGCTTAAAGAGACAGCTATTATTACCAACCTGGATCGAATTATATAATTTTTTGATGTCTGAGAGCTGACCACTAATTGGCCAAGATAAGATTAATAGGATTACCACCGATATTTGTGCGCCCTCTTATACCGATGTTCTAAACATTGTCTGGGTAGCACGATGGTCCAGATCAAACGAGCGTTGTGCGACGAACAAAGATTGGAGGATAGAGTGGTAGGGAATAGAGGTGTTAAAAAAATATATATCAACATTTCATCAATCCATTCATTTTCAAATCATCATTTATTTATTTTTTTTTTATACCTCCATTCCCTACCACTCTCTCCATCACTCTTTCTTCGTCGCACAACGCTCGTCCGATCTGCATTCACATTACGTCGCTTCGTCCTTTGTGCCACCCAGACAATGTTTAGTATATCGGTATAAGGGGGCACACAAAATAATGTGAACTAATCCTTTTCATGAACATCTAGTCCAAAATCATGATCAGCTCTCAAAGATAAAAAAAATTCAATATAATACGACGCATTCAAAAAAAAAACTCTGAGTAACTGTCTCTTCAGTATCTCGCCGATAGGGTCAAAAATGCCCGAAGATACTGAGCTCATAAGAGCAGAACTACAGGTCCACGCTTCAATCAGTGCTCCTTAAATGCTCTCTTAGTCTTTTCTTAAATACCAAAAGTGAGTTTGCTTTCTTGACCATTTCTGGTAGATTGTTATATATATATATGCAGAACATCATTCGTTGCATCGTTTTTTAGACGATCCGTTCTAGAAAAAGGTATTACGAATTGATCTGCATTCCTCGCATTATATGGGTTTATCTGTGATACCTTAATCAATTTATTTCTACCTTTTAAAATTTTTATCTTTTCTACTTCATTCTGTTCAGTAAATTGCCACGACAAATTGATTCAACTAAAAACAAAAGTCGATATGTTTCTATCAAATTCATCGACAACTTTCAGTACTCCGTGAAAAACCGATCAAATTTAATTCAAATGTTTTAGTGGGTTGTTGGCTTGCAATTTTATTAACTTAAAATAGGAAGCAGTAAAAAAATACAATTATTTACACATTTTCAAAAAATTCGCTGAATTAAATTCAATTCAACTAAAGCTTTTGAGCGACGAACTACATACAAGAACAACGAGTAGAAGAAGAAACCTAGTGTGTGAAATAGGAAAAGGAAGTGTATTAACAAAAAATCTTTTTTGTTGAAAGCAAAGATTAGTCGCAATTACATATAAGTCCGATTGTCAAAGAATCGATCCTTGTTTTGTGGCTAAACAGTCGTAGTATGATCGGATTATGTAGCATCATGAATGGAATTTACTCAGTGTTAACGTCCTACATTTATGTACAGCCATACATTTTATTTTTATTGTCAGTGTTTTGTGCTGGGCTCCTATTAGCTAACTTCCACTATGCGAAACAGCTTTGTGAACTGGTATTGTGCAGCGGTAAAAGTCGTATGAACTTCGATTTTGATTATGGCGCGCGACGTGGTCCTCACAAGTGGAAAGAATTTTTTCCAGCGGCTAGGGGATGCTATCAGTCTCCCATCAATATAAGAACGGAAACAACGGAAATACTGAAAATTAGTGAACCACTTATATGGAGGAACTACGATGATTTACCTGCTCGAGTCGTGATTGAAAATACGGGACATACTGGTAAGTAGACAATGTAGTAACTTTTGCAATGTTACTAAAGATTCCCATTATATTTCCACAGTTGATTTAAAAGCTCACTACATTTGTAATCAACCAACTTTAAGTGGAGCTGATTTACTAGAAAGCTATTCGTTTGTGTCCCTCTGCTTTCGCTGGAGCGCTCTTGATAACGAAGGATCTGAGCACTCGATTAACGATAGAAAGTACCCACTAGAAATGCAAGTATGTTTTTCTCTATAAAATCATCTTACAAGCTCTTTTTCGCTTCAATGTTATCCTGGCACTTACAGGCAACACATATATCAAAAGAAAATACGGAGTTTAATCCCAGTTACATTGGTGACTTAGGAATTTTAGTGCTTAGTTACTTTTTCACGGCAAGTCTCTTAAATGCTTCAGATCATTATAGAAATCATTTAATTCCAATTTTTTTACTAGATAACCAAATTTGACAATCCGTACCTGGATCCAATAATTTTGAACTTACACCACATCCGCGAACCCTTCAAACGAGTAGAAATCCCGCCATTCCCAATATCTTGGCTTTGCTATCCTTTTAAGTCTGGCTTTTACAGCTATGGAGGATCTTTGACGGAGCCGCCGTGCAGCGAAGGAGTGACGTGGTTTGTGCAACCAGAGCCAATGTCTATTAGTGAGAGTCAGGTAAGCACATCTTATTAAAGAGGTATCGCAATTTCAAATTTCTCCTTTAACAGTTAGCTGAATTTCGATTATTACTTTCCAAAGATCGTACAACCCGAATCTTGCGCAATTCTCGACCCGTACAAAATTTGAATTCTAGAATAGTTTGCTATAATCGTTACGATCAATTCTCACGTTTGTCTGAGGCGGCGGGAGAAGTCGATGAACAGGCACAAGCAATATGTTCATAGGCCTGATTAAATTAGATCCTAGAGAATTAGAATAGAATACCAGGTAGAAAAATATTAAATATGGGGTGGCTGTCCGTCGAAGATTATTTATTTACAATAGCTACAGTAGCGTAAATATTAACGGTAAAACGAAAAAAGTGTCCTTACATGCTTCGTTTAACGGCATTACTAATATCATACATTATAATGAACCCACACTCATGCACAAAATGTAACTTTTAATTTTGACTTAACTTTTATTTATTATTAACCTATTTGTTATTGTAAATTGCTTGTAGAATTAGACTGTGAATCTAAACCAATCATGTTTTAATTAAGAGATTGAAAGTTTATAATCAAAAAATCGAATCTCGATAAGTGCATACATAGAACTTTTGGATAAGGTAAGTGCGGTTATAATAGAGTTCTGAACATACATCTTTTAACGTCTAGTAGTCAGCAGCTAAACATGTTTTTTTAATTAGCTGTTACAAAAAAAATTACATCGTTGTAAACGACTAGTTGGCTGTTGAGGGTTGTTCAGAACGGGTTCCACATAAATTCTGTGTTGATCTCAAGTCGTCAAGCCAAACGCGCTTTATTCAATACAATTCTTAATAAATGTTCAAAGAGTATAAAGCAAATTCCAAACAAAATTACTAAAAGCGAATGGCCCAAATGGCTCCTTAAATTTATCAGATTCAATTTAATTGAAATTATTGCATATTTTATGATTCAGCTGGAAAAAGGAGAAAAAGCCAACGAATGCTATTCAAAAATTAATTATAATAACACAATAGTGAACTTTTATCCTAACCTAATATGTTATAACCTAATTCTAATATAATGCGATGCTAAAAATATTCCTAACCTAAGCGTTTAACCTTATCTCTAAACCTAATATAATAAACACAACATATACCTATCCTAAGTATTGAAACCTATCCCTAATGTTTAACATAAACAACATTAAATGTAGCAATAACGAGCTGAAACTCAAAAAAAAAAATAACGAAAAAACACAAAATCAGAAAACAAACACGAATAATTTAGAGATTGTCATTTAGCCACCAATACCTACATTGCCCGATCTCAGCTCGACAAGCCTTAACTAATCTAGCAAATGAGTGAACTCAAATTAGGAGGATATTTTATCTTCTTATCGGTGGCCCGTCGATATATGTGATATATGACTGGGACGCCGTCAGAATCAAAAACATATCGATTCATGTCCAAATACACGAATGCTTCTGGAGGAATGAAGCCAGTAGCGAGGCAAGTCGCTATATACCCGTCTGTAGGGTGGAACGGCTGTGAAATCCAAGGGTTTTCACTCACAATCACAGATCTTGCGATATGATTCCGAAGAAGTTTCAATATGAAAATATCGAGTCTAGTCACTTCAGCAGTTTGATAAATTCTTCTATTCGATATATAATGTTTCCAATCCGTCTCAGGCTTTCTGTACAAACCAGTACATGCACGAAGACATTTCCTTTCGAAAACTCTTAATTTTTCCATAGTACTAGCACTCAAAGTCAAAGTCAAAAGCGCTTTATTTAATACTCATCGTTATAAATTTTAAAAGAATATAAAGCAAATTCCAAATAATAACAATCAAAAAACTTAATGGCCCAAATGGCTCTCTAAATTTGTACGTTATCATAAACTCATTTCATCAAAAAAAAAAAAAACTATAGCAAATGCAATTAATTACGATTATAACATATTTTTACAATTCAATTGGAAAAGGGAGAAAAAACCAACCAACACTATCCAAAAATTATTTATAATTAATACACAACAGTGAAACTTTGATCCTACACCTAATATGTTGTAACTTATTTCTAATAAAATACAATCAAAAAAAAAACTTTATCTTATACTAAAAATACTATAACAATGTTCCTAACCTAAGTGTTTAATCTTATCTCTAACGGAATATAGTAAACATTACATATACCTAACCTATACCTGATTTTAACAAAAATATATAACAATACTAAATGTAGCAATAATGAGCTGAAACTCAAAAACTAAATAACGAAAAACACCAAAACTGAAAACAAACACGAAAAATTTAGACATTGTCATTCAGCCACCAATACCTGGATTGCGCCGTCTCAACTCGATCAGCTTCAACGAATCTAGCAAATGAGTACCTCCATTGAAATCGTTGGTCTCGTGAACTCAAATTCGGAGGATATTTTATCTTCTTATCGGTGGCCCGTCGATATATGTGATATATGACTGGGACGCCGTCAGAATCAAAAACATATCCATTCATGTCCAAATACACGAATGCTTCTGGAGGAATGAAGCCAGTAGCGAAGCAAGTCGCTATATACCCGTCTGTAGGGTGGAACGGTTGTGAAATCCAAGGGTTTTCACTCACAGTCACAGACCTTGCGATATGATTCCGAAGAAGCTTCAATATGAAGATATCGACTCTAGTCACTTCAGCAGTTTGATAAATTCTTCTATTCGATATATAATGTTTCCAATCCGTCTCAGGCTTTCTGTACAAACCAGTACATGCACGAAGACATTTCCTTTCGAAAACTCTTAATTTTTCCATAGTACTAGCACTCTGGTTGTACCAGATCTGACATCCATAGGTCAAAACTGGTCTAACCAGTGTCTTGTAACAGATAATTTTGACCTTTTGATCAATGTATCTGGAATGAAAGAGTTTTCGAAGGGCCATGACTACGTTTCAGGTCTTGACTGACCCCCTGCAGCGTTGTCCGAAACAAGATTGTTTCACACTTTTGCGCATTGATTTTCATTCGCCAATTGTCAGTGTACAGCTGTACATCATTGAACATTTTTTGGAGATTGCTCTGAACTATCGTAGCTTTTCGGTCTGCCGTATAGATGATCAGATCATCAGCAAACGCTACCAATGATCGCGTTGGCGAGACGTTAAAATCAAAGCCGTTCAATAGCTTGCTAATGAATATTGAGAAGAGCAGAGGCGCAGTAACTGTTCCCTGCTGTAGACCATTCAAGACCTTGAACTCGCGCATTGTTGTCAGATTTCCATCAGTTACAACAAACGATTTCCCGTATAACATATTACACATCATGGCGACAAGGTGTCTGGGGAACTTGTCCTGAAGGAGTTTAAAAATAAGTCCATCTAACCATGCCGTATCAAAGGCTTTCTCCATATCAATGAGACATGCTCCAACACATTGTCTATCATTTAGTTTCCAACAGATGTCTGAGGTTACTTTCGTTATTGCATGTGTGGTCGAATGCCTGGCACGAAAACCAAATTGGCAATTCGGCATCAACTCATTTTCCTCAATGTGGGCGTTTAATGCTCTGTTGAGTATCACTTCAAACACCTTGCTGATGTTAGGCAGCAAGCTAATTGGGCGATAGCTTTTGGGGCATGAAGATTCTTTTCCTTTCTTCAAGATCGGAAATACCTTAGCCTTTTTCCACTCATTTGGGAAATATGAATTGCTCAACATGTTGTTGAACAATATGCAATAGTTCCTAATAGCAACCTCAGGCAAATGTCGGAGAACTACATTTGGAATACCATCAGTACCACATGATTTCTTGTTGTTTATCCTGCGAAATATGAAACACAAGTCTTCATAGCTGACAAAATAATCAATAAGGTTCAAGCTCGGTATGAGGTCAGATGTTAATGTTTCATTGAAATGAAGAATTGATTGGCCGTTCAGGCTTGATTTGAAGTCGGAAACTTTTGCTTCAACGACCTCTGAAAAAATTTGGTTCCCTCTCTCAGGGTTTGGTAGATGAACCAATTCAAAATGTGTTCCAATCAGGGCAAGTTTATCCAATCCTTCACAAATAATCCTGTTTCCATTTCTATCCGGAGTCGTACTATTAATTTCGATACCAGCCCTATCGAGAAGATTTATCTCATCACTAGTGACTTCAAGATTCGATACCTTCAGTCGAGACTTCTTGCGGAATATGCTATTCACTTTCGCGAACACGCCGTCTGGGTCCTGTGGGCTAATACCCTGTGATGATTGATTTCCATTACGATTGCGTTATGGTCGCTATCATAAGGAAGCACCTGCCGTTTCCGTTGACTATTAAAGCTGAATTCAAGTCTTGCGTCAGCAATGCAAAGGTCCAAATATGAATTTGTCCTAGGGTATGTTGGGAACTCCGACCCATATAGGTTGCACCTGTATTCAATTTGGTTCTCTGTTATCCACGATTTCAGGAATACACCTCTTGGATTATTGGTGGCGTTCAGCCATGATGTATGCTTGGCGTTCAGGTCACCAGCAAGAATATAGTAGTTATGCAGCCTGTTCAATTCGAGTATTTCGAACAAGGAATTGAGCTCCTCCCTGAGCTTGAGAACGGTTCCACCAGTTGCATAGGCAGAGATAACGATGAGGTTATCCCCACCTGGCAGTGAGATTTTGATAACGGACACTTCAAGAGATTCAAAGCTTTTGAATTCGACTTTTTCAATATTTTGGAAACGATAGGGTCTTCGAACCAATATCCCGGTGCCACCTCCCCCATCACCTGTCACCCTATCGTTTCTTACGAACTCAAAATCCTTGAATCTCATGGAGTGCCTTGAACTGAGGTGGGTTTCGGTGAGCAGCACGATGTCAGGCTTTTGTCTGGCAATGAATTCAAGGAGATAATCACGCCGATGCAAAGTAACAATGGAGTTGACGTTGATCGAGATGAGACGAATCCTATCCGTGGGAATGTGGCTGGATGACAACTTATTTTGAGGCATTTGAAAGCCCTAAACGCTGAAAAACAATGTTAATTTTCGAATCTTGTTTATCGATTCGCTCCGATAAGGAATTTAATTGTTGATAAATTTTAAGGAGCAGCTCATTATTGCCACTTACATTATTTATTTTATTTACATTGTCTGCTGGTCCTCTCGCAGCAAGTGCAAATGACACCCCGGGCTTGAAGAAGTTGGTAGGTATCACACTGCGGTGTGCTTGACTTTGTTTTGGAGTGACTTTAACCTTTGCATCTTGATACCGGGGGCATTCTCGATATGATGCTGGATGACCAAAGGCACCGCAGTTCACACAATATAGTTTTTCTTTTGGCTCCGCCTGAGCCAATTTGCACTCGCCGGGAGCATGAATGTCTTTGCATTTGACACACCTATATTTCATGGCGCAATTGGCAGCCGAATGCCCGAATCTTTGACACCTGTAGCACTGGTTGACCTCACTTTTCTGGAGGCGTTCCCACCTCACCACGCGGAAGTTCAAGTACCGTATTTTCTGTAGGGCACTCGAACTACTTTTGCTGGAAATCTGGACTAAGTAGTGACGCAAGTTTTTGCGCTCCACAATCGATCTCCTCGTTGCAAAGTTTTTAACTGAAATAAACTGTATTTCTGGTGCAGCTTCTTGGAGCACTTGAAGGAGATCGACTGTGTCCTCACCACAGTCCAGACCCTTCAATAAAAAGGTTTGGTTCTTTTCACTTTTCGGGGTGTACGTGAAATGCGGAACATCTCCAGAATTTAAGGCATTTTTCGTTGCCTGGAAATCAACCAGCGACTTAGTCCTTATTGTCAACTTATCGGCATTGACTCTTTTTATCTGAAAATCTTTTAGTTTATTTTCGGCTGCCAAAAGCCGAACCATATCTTTGCCCGTTTCCCCAAACACATTGATTGGTGGGACTTTTTCTTTTTTTTTTCATTAATGTTAACGGACGGACCAGCAGACGGACCAGCAGACAAACCTTTTGGTTTTTTCTCCCGATTTTTAATTTTAAGATATTCAATGAAATCATTATCTAATTTTGACGTTTTACCTGTATCCTCTTCAACGTTCATCGTTTCTTCAAGACCAGCTAGCGCTGCATAATAATTTCTGCTTTCGTTTGCGCCTCCTGCGCTGAGGACATCCTCTTGATTAGCTTCTTCCTGTGGCTTTTTAATTTTCTTGTCTTCGGTTTTTGGGTTTGCTTGTCGGCCTTTCTTGCTTTCTTTATCCTTGTTGAACGTTAACGTTCCAACAAGTGCTTCTAACGATTTAACTCGAATCTTGAGTTCTTCATTTTCTTTTTCGATTTTTTCAGCTTTCTCTTTTTCTTGGATAAGCTGTTCGATTTCCATAACCGATAGGATTGTCGGTTTTTCTGCTTTATTCTCGTGACTTCTTTTTAATTTTTTTTCGCCCGTCATCATTGGCGATGGGCATGATCCTGATTGATGGCTGCAGCCATCGGGCTCCTCCATCTCGTCGCTTTCGCAGCGAGACTAGAGGGAATGTTCTCAGACCGGGACTTCCCTTGAACGTATTTCCACTTTTGATATTTCTTCAGGAAATGAATTTCAGGTATTCGATAAATGCTCGAATAATTCGACGGTGATGGTTTTCCCAATAAAATCAAAATTTGCTTTTGACTGGCTCGTAAAAAAATATTGCAATTGTTTGAAACTGACTTTTGCGAAAAATTAATTAATTTTTGAAATTAATGACAGGAGCGATTAAAAACACGTCTACACGCAACGAGTGCTCTTGAACCAGCTTTACCCCTCAATTTTTCCGCCCATTGATTGCTGACCTCACTCCTGAAGTATGACCGGATTAAGTTCCGGACATTCTTCAGGTGTAATTTCAACAAAGCCAACGAGCGATGGTTGTAGCCAAAAATCGCCGATAAATATTGTTGACGCGTGTGAGAAGAAGGCTTTTCAATCTTTTCAACCTTGCAATGGTTGGTGTTTCATATCCTTGCATATTGTTTCGATGTTTAATCTTAGGAACTACTTTCTCAATCGGTTCAACGTCAGCTTCTCTAACTTCGACAAATAGATATCTATTTCATCGTGAATTAGATTCCTGTCATTAGGAACCATTGAGCAAGAGTTTCCACCATCAGAAGGGGGACATTGCTTCTGGTACTCCCGATTAAACTTCTTTTGAAACTTTCCCCAGTCTGTTTTTTTGAAATTCAACCTATGATATTTTGTTATATGCGGTAAATTTGTGTAGCGGAATGTAAATAAATGATAACAAAAAATTTCCTTTTTCTTCGCTACAATAACTTTATTTATTTTTATGCAGACACTGGCGTTTCGACAGCAAACTACTGTCTTCACTTCTTGCACTGAAGAAGACAGTAGTTTGCTGTCGAAACGCCAGTGTCTGCATAGAAATAAATAAACTTATGATGTTCATGTTGAACTGGAATGAGGAAGAAATCATCCCTTTGATGATTGATTTCCATTACGATTGCGTTATGGTCGCTATCGTAAGGAAGCACCTGCAGTTTCCGTTGAGGACTATTAAAGCTGAATTCAAGTCTTGCGTCAGCAATGCAGAGGTCCAAATATGAATTTGTCCTAGGGTATGTTGGGAACTCCGACCCATATAGATCGCACCTGTATTCAATTTGGTTCTCTGTTATCCACGATTTTAGGAATACACCTCTTGGATTATTGGTGGCGTTCAGCCATGATGTATGCTTGGCGTTCAGGTCACCAGCAAGAATATAATAATTATGCAGCCTGTTCAATTAGAGTATTTCAAACAAGGAATTGAGCTCCTCCTTGAGCTTGAGAACAGTTCTACCAGTTGCATAGGCAGAGATAAGGAAGAGGTTATCCCCACCTCGCAGTGAGATTTTGATAACGGACACTTCAAGAGATTCAAAGCTTTTGAATTCGACTTTTTCAATATTTTGGAAACAATAGGGTCTTCGAACCAATATCGTTTCTTACGAATTCAAAATCCTTGAATGTCATGGAGTGCCATGAACTGAGGTGGGTTTCGGTGAGTAGCATGATGTCAGGCTTTTGCCTAACAATGAATTCAAGGAGATAATCACGCCGATGCAAAGTAACAATGGAGTTGACGTTGATCGAGGTGAGACGAATCCTATCCATGGGAATGTTACTGGATGGCAAATTGTTTTGAGGCAACGATGAAAAACAAGATTAATTTTAGTATCTTGCTTATCGATTCTTTCCGATAGAGAATTTAATTGCTGTAAAATTTTGAGAACCAGCGCATTATTGCCACTTACATTATTTACACTATCGCATTTTCTGCTGGTCCTCTAGCGGCTTGTGCAAATGATACTTCGGGCTTGACGAAGCTCGGAGCTGACACTGCGGTGTAGTTGTGTTTGCTTTGGGACAGATTTTAATCTCGCATCCTGATATCGGGAGCATCCTCGATATGATGCCGGGTGACCAAAAACACCGCAGTTAACACAATATAATTTTTCTTTTGGCTCCGTCTGAGCCAATTTGCACTCACCGGGAGCATGCACGTCCTTGCATTTAACGCATCGGTAATGAATGGCGCAGTTGGCAGCCGAATGCCCAAATCGTTGGCAGCGATAGCACTGGTTGATTTCTCGTTTCTGGTGGCGTTCCCACCTCACCACTCGGAAATTTAAATATCTGATTTGCTGAAGAGCGCTTGGACTGCTCTTATTTGATATTTGTACTAGATAAAGTGGTAAATTTTTGTTTTCTACCGTCGATCTTCTTGTCGCGAATGTTTTAACTGAGATAAATTCGATTTGTGGTGCTGCTTTCTTGAGAACCTGAAGAAGATCGACGGTATCTTCTCCGCAGTCCAAGCCCTTCAGCAAGAACGTCTGGTTGGTACTTCTCTTTTTGAATTCGACTTATCAATATTTTGGAAACCTCCCCCATTAATCACAGATTGACGGCGTTCGTGTTACTGCAAAATTTACCAGGGATTATTGTTCAACAGTTTTTTCATTCATTCATTGCCATCGAAAACTGTTTTTTATTGTATATTACAATCTCATTGATACATACGAGTAATTCTACTTGTAGTACATGAAGCAAAATATTCGATCATTTCATACCGACGCAAATAATAGATTCTACTGAATCTTAAAAAACAGTAAACAGATTAAATTCCTATTAAAAATAACTTTCGGGCTATTTCTGGTAATTTCTAGGCTAGATTGTGAAGCTGTGGTTTCTTATCGTGAATTCTTATCAAAACAATCAAACGATTTGTACTTAAAAGAATTATCGAATGAGTGGAAAGATTACTTATTAATATGTCTTTTTCAATTACCTTAATATGTTTATGACTAAAATGATTTCTGTACAACTAGAGACAGTTGAGAAAACAATCCTATATGAATCGAATTCTATTTTTGCAATGAACGTTTGACTGATTTTACGTATGGTTATTTTGAAGGGTAGTTCCTAAAACCCTAAAAATGTTTACTCCTTAAAATATCTATATAAATAAGTCCGTATTAAAATTATTTTGGTAATATTATTTAAACTCCTTCCATTCAAAATCTTTTCAGAAGAGAGCGCTATCAGAAGCAAGTGTGACATTCAAGATGGGAACACATTTAGTACCAAAACTGTTGTAAAACAAATAAAATAACGCTTTTTTCGAAAAGGGATCAACTAAAGGGGAGAATATACTGATACAAGGCTATTTTATTTGAATTGCAGTCTATCCTCAAGACCAAATTTTAGAGCTACTCATTAATAATAATATTATATATAATATTCAGCTGTTGCGCTATGCGCTACTGCTAATATGCTTTCCGAGAACAGTAGCAACTCGTTTGATGACAACAAAGTGAAATCGGTTTAACTGGAGTCAAAACTTCCGCGGAATAATCTACCTTATGTTTCTTATCAACTACGTGATATTCTAAAGGCTGAAATTTCGATACCATCACTTTATATGCTGATAGCAATCAGTAGAAGTAGAGTTGTTCCAATTTTCGAACCTCTTTTTAAGTTATATTATTTTTTAGCCATCTCAACTTAAGGTGTGACATACTCGTAGATGGTATCCTTAATGATTGTGCCAAATGATTTCTCTGATGATTGAGATTTTTTGTCTATTTCATTCAGTTTTAGTCTTTGTGTATGGTATTGTTGATCTATAGAAAATAATAAATATTTCTTATCCTGAAATCTGGTGAATGTACTTGTATTTAAAGTAATCAAGTTGTAACTTTTTTTGGGTTGTTTATAACAAAGATTATTGCCTCGTATTACTCTTAAACTTAACTTTTAACTTTTATTTCTAAATGAGTGTTAAGTAAAACAAACATCACAAATTGCCGCCCTAACTCTCGCAATTTGTAAGCATTTTTAGAGCTTTGTAAAATAATTTTCTAAAACGTTCCTTAAATCGCGATCTGCTTGTCCGTCTGTCCGTCCGTATGTCACATCAATTTTTCACGCAAACCGTATAAGCTTCAAACATAAAATTTTGTATGTATGTCTAAAGTGGTGCCCTCTTCAAAGTTCCACTACAAAACAAAAAGTATAAGGTGCTTAAGAAGGGTCTCCCCATATAGGGGAGTCGCCCTTGCAAAAAATATCATCAAAGATAGGTACCCATGTATCAAATGAAAGGTCTTGATGGTAACACGAAAAACTTGTGTCCCCCTCATGATTGGACATATTTGATCTGAAGAATCTGAAAAATATGGAGGTAGGTGTTAGTGAGTATAACAACAACAAATACCTCAGAAGTCGAAATTCGCTTAACTTTGTTAATAATAGTATGATCTTCGAATTTTACATTTTCCCCAATAAGTAGTCTTAATACCATGCATGTTTGGTGAAAATCGACTCATAGTCCAGAAGTTATAGCCATTTGAAGTTTCTCTAATTACAAAAATAATAACAGGCATTTTTGCTACTTTATGGACTTCTCATCGAATCAGACACTGCAGTTTTGATTTTATCTTCTTAACATTTTCAGATAAGTTCAATAACATAATATTTTTGGGAATTCATTATATGAGTGATTTTTGTTACTCTGTAACAAAATGGCGGCCTTTAAAAATGGAAAGTGAAAATAATCAAAACTCCCTTCATTAATGAAAAGACTCAGAAGGATATGCAGTACTCAACCTACGATATGGAGTCATCAGCAACGAACAAAGTCAAGAAACACGTCAAAGAAATATGCACTTTTAGAAGAAAATCGATTTTAAAACGTTGAATATCCGTCTTTTCTGGCCCTTTTCTATCGATTTACTTGCTGGCCTGATGCTAGTAATATTGAATGAAAGTATTTGTCGAACAATAAATTTCTCAATTCAACGTGCTTTATTCAATCGTTATTGATCACGATAGGCAGCTCAAGTCTGAGTTATTTCCTAAGCAGTCGAGCAGCCCCATAGTGATCAGCAGTGGCTGCTCCTAACGAGAAAATCTGGTCAACCCATCGAAATTGCTTAGTTTGTTGTATTACAAGGTTATAGTCAACTACACCCGTCAAGTTTCCATCATTTAAGCAGGGGTGAGTCTTTAGGTTTGACATTCCCCTAGTAATGCAACGACCTTCTTCAGGGAAAGTAACAGTTGCTTTTTGAACAATGTTTGCCCAGAAAAAGCGTACCGAACGAACGAACGGAAGTGTCATCAGTGACATCTATACTCTAGCCCTCTAACCTGGTTGGTCCCTACACTCAGCTTACAGTAGACTACAAAAAAAAAGAATATTCGTCAAAGCTCACGTGAGATAGGAAGCCATATGGTAGCAATTTGCATATTTATTAGTCAGCCTACTATTGGACAAGCTTCCGTGAGCTGTCAGCCAACTGCGGCATAAGCAAATGGTTAAACATATATCGCGTAATATATACTATATAACGAATGAAAAACGCACGAAACACATTCCGTGCATGCTTGAAATTCACCTTGCACTGTCCACTAGGCTCCTGCACTTTTCAAGACAAGCAAATGAAGCTCATGTTTTGCACGTTCCACTGTTAGCTAAGCTTTGAGAAGTAAACAAACTCCTATTCATTCACTTTCGAAGGTGATAAAATTTAAACGGGTATAACAACTGAAATAGTGTAATGTGACGACTACGCCCAGGAATCGAAGTGATTCCGATCCCGAACCCTTGTAACCTGCCAGATGGATATGTCCTCGAAGTGCCAGCGGACTTCATCTGTTGTGCGGATATCGTTGTGCAGAAAATATTTTTTTTTCTGTCCAAATATTTAGATCCGTGGATATAAATATTCGGAATATAGAATTAATCCAACCCCGGCACATTTCGAGACATAGCCATCTGGAAATGCCCCTCCACCGTGGCCATCGAGAAAACTATGCCACTGGCGACATCTGAAGAAGCACATTTCCGCCATATGAAGTGCCATTCCACGCACATATGTTTTGTCCGAGGTGACAACCGGAAATTTTGACAGCCACATGGAGGCGCGAAACGTCATCGTAAAGTTCTTCATGAGAATATCGAAGGTATTACAAAACCAGCTATACGTCGTTTGGCGCGACGTGGTGGAGTGAAACGTATTCCCGGTTTAATCTATGAAGAAACGCGTGGTGTGCGTAAAGAGTTTTTGGAAAACGTTATTCGTGAGGCAGTGACATTCACCGGAGCAGAACATTAGGAAAGAGGTTAGTTTAGTTAATAACTAAAAAGAAAGTTAGAATTGACTCACAATCATGTGCCCTACAGCCGCCGCCGCCGTCGTCCAATTCGAAATACGGCCGCCGCTCTCTCCTCGTTGCTGCCGCGCGCTAAATAAATTTGAAAATAAAAATTCCATCTGAGAAATAAAAATTCAAAATAAATTTGATGAAACAGAGAATTGGGAACGCGGCGTAGAAAATGCATAAATAATTGTAGGAACGCGCGATTGAGGACTTGACTGGAGAGACTTGAAAGACCAAAGAAAAGGGTGAGCGTGGTGGAACGTGGAAAACAGTGCCTGTAGTCGCAAGGAGAAGCGAATCAGGGAAAATCTCGAGTGGATTGTGTAACTTTATGTTAGCCCAACGCAACACCAGCACCAGCAGCCATTGCCATCAAACTATTTTCGGATTACTTCCATCGCTGACATCGTGCAAGGGACACAAGCAAGCAAGCAAACACGGCGACGAACCGAGTGCCTAGAAAAATGCCAAAAAGGACAACATCATCAAACTGGTGACTTTCCATTGCCAGCCGGTTGGGATATTGCCCGCGATTACGACGGCAAAGTCTACTACATTAACCACAATAACAAGGAGACAACGTGGTTGGATCCTAGAGACAGGTGCGTGCCTTTGTCGTCAACCATGCCACAGATTCCATGAATTTTACAATGATTAGGAATTTATGAAAAAAAAAAACCAAAATAAATTACTAACAAATTATAAAAGACAAAAATGTATTAACCGGACTAAAACTGTTCGATTTTCTTGATATAATTTTTAAACATGTATTATTAGATGAAAATCGGGGGCATGTCAAAAGATGGTATAACATGAATGTCAACTAAACACTATTCTTTAAATCCAATGAAATCTTTTAAAACTTTAATCAATGATTTCAAATGACAACTGATATGCGATAATTGAATGAGCTTTCTTGGAATAATTATAAGAGGTAAAATTAAAAATCAACACTTCAAACGTAAACAAGCTTCATATGAAGAAAACGTCAAGCTAACATAACTTGAACATAAACTAAATAAACTAAAAATCTCAATGATTAGTGAATCGAGTACTAAATTCAGAAAAAAAATACTAAACTTAAATGAAACAATTAAATGTTAGAATAAATGAATGAATGTCTTAAAAAAAATGATAACTGAATATATTCAATGAGATATCGGAAATTATACCATTTAAAATACACAACGTAAGCACTAATTTTTCTAGTTTTCACAATAAGTAAAATATCAAAAATCATATTATAGACAGATACATTTCACTATTGATAAATCCCGGTTTTCCGCACAATTTAAGTTTTCTGAGAAAAAGTAATAGACACAAAAGTAGTCTTTATAGTGTTCAACAACCCATACAATACTTTTCTTTCGCAATTTCAATATTTATATGACACCATAATTTTCTTTAATGTATCCCAACTTTGAACGTTATTTTCGTATAATTTACTTCGGATTCAAATTAACTTTGTATTTATTGTCATATGTAGGACATTCGAACCTATTTTGTTTTCAATCGAATCAAGACATTGGTGTGTCAGTCTCAGAAAGTTTAGCTTATATTCAGGAACAAGGTATCCCTGAAAGATAGGAACACAGAATACGATAATATTAAACAATGCCATTGATTTATTTGTTCAACGAGGCCTAGCCCAACGTAATGTGTCAAATGGTTCCAAGCTTGGTTCTTAGTCCGATAGAAGAGGCGTTTGTTAGATAGTCCAGAAGTTCTGCGCTCCAGGAGGTCTCACGCTCAGGGCGTAAATAGTATTCAACTCACTACTACAAAAATATTATTTGCTTTAACGCTGTTTCCTTTGAGTGATTTTCATGTTACTGATTTAAATCATTTGTTTCGTCCGTATTTTGAGTCCTAGCTTTTCACGGTTTCTTCGAAAAAAATATATTTTAAATACTGAGCTTCAGTAACGCATTTTAGTCTAGTGAAAGTCGAGAGATTTTATATCGAATCGCAAATGTTGGGAGATTTATATTCATGAATTGATTGCCGATAGAGATAAAACAGCTAATAAAATGACTTTCCAAGCCCAACGGAGTATTCAACAGTTCAAAACCATTTTTGCTTTGTTCATTCGTTTTCCATATCGTATCTGTTAAATCAAAACGATTTATCATATGTTTTACACACACATAAACCCATGTTAGCTTACTCGAAAGAAAGAACAAAATTCAAATCGCAAATCTGCAACTGATACTCTCTCCTTAAGTTATTAGATTTTTGGGTTCATCTTTGAAGATAAATCCCTGTGTATAGCTTAAACTAGGAAGCTGATGTTTCTGCATTATTTTCCACTTTTTAACTTACGTTGCTAGTACATAGCTTAATTTGATTAGTTGATTGCAATATCTCGTTGAACTTAGTCGCTAAACAAACGATATGATATGCAAAAAGTTTCGAAGAAATGAGAATAAAAAAGTGCTAACTATAATATTAGATGCTAGATGTTAGCTGTTATGAAGATAATCAGAAAACTAAATTCCACAAGTTGCCGCCCCTGATTTCATTTCTTTACTGCACGATCTCTAATTCACTTATATTTACTTTAGCTATTTTACCTCTTATTTATCCCGGAATCGTATCCATATAGTTTTTTTCTTATTTTGTAAATAATATCGGTATAACCTTATTCACAACATGTTTGGGGAAGTTCTCTGTGTTTTTTTCTGATAATATTAGGATATATTTTTAAATCTTTTTAATTACCGCGAATGACTTATGTATAATGTTTCCATGTTCAGACATTAATCAAAACGCACTTCTTTTGCATTCGGCTGTCTTCCTCATAAAGAAAAGAACTATATTTACATAATATCGCCGTCTTTTAAATGAAAATTGTTTGCCATGTTTCTTATTTTTTTATTGAATTTTTAAGGTTTATTTAATGAGAAAAATAAAAAAAATATGGAACAAAAAAATCAATGAATTATATACTGGGATATCATGTACAATAAAATAAGTAAAGAAAAGACAGTTCTTTTGATATTAGCTTTTCGCATATATATACAATATTTTCATTTTTCTGTTTGTTTTTCTTTTCAAAATACACTTATACACACATAATAAATATATTTTAAATTAAGTAAAAATAATATTTGATATGAGGGTAAATATCATAATTTGATTTTGTTCAGCTCTTATGTCCCCTCTCATTGTCATTATTCAACATAGATTGCCCAGGATATATAAGAATATATGATATGTAAGAATTGAATAAACTAAGAATGAATTGCTAATTTAACCACGACTTTCCTTTTCAGTGACTCTTCTTTTTCAGTGGGAACAGAGAGTGTAGGGTAAGTATGCCGTCGCGAGGGTAGGGTTTCTGCAAATCCGCTGAAGTCGGTTTCGCGTCGCGCGCGGTACGCGGTACCTTTGTTTGTTTCGCCATTTCTTTAGAGTAGTTTTCTTCGGTTTAAGTTCGAGTAGTATATTTTTCGGTACCGCGTCGGTGAATCGGTAACGCGCCTATGGGATTTTGTAGCGTTTTTGATTTGAGATCTGTGGATAGATCACATCCAGAACTAACGTAATGTAGGTTTCTCGTTCTGGATGAGTAATTGTTGACGCGTTTAGAAAACGGGCAAGTTCAGGTGACTGAAATATTGTAATTGAGCGTAATCCATTCGGAGACCCGCGACCGAAATCCTCTCCGAACTAGCTGGCCGACAAGCAGTCACCGCGTGAATGGATTACGGTGCACGGATTGGTTGACCTGTTGGTACCATCCGTTGGCACTACTCAGACTTAACGTCTAGAACCGATGAGAGGTCGGTTCCGCGTTCGAGAAGGTAGAGAAAGAAAATCATTACAAATGGCGCCCAACGTGGGGCCCAAAACATCCTAAGGGGGAAAGAACTTCGCGTCTTCTGACGAGTTGGTCCTTTACGGAGGATGTAAGGTACTTTGGTACTCGAGTCCCACTATCAGGAGCAGTGGAATTGTGTGATACACATTAGAGGTCGCTTCACGTGAGTTGTAGCTTCCGCTCTCCTTTTGTTTGATTTTTTTTTTTCTCGCGACAGAATCCTTCCGATGTGTTGTCCCAGGTTAACCCCTGTAAGGACCTTCTATTTTCTTGATGGAACTGCCAGTCTGATGGGTTTACCTATCAGCATGGACTCTCAAGAAAATAGAAGGCTACCTTGCCTTTATGTCGCGGAAGGATTCTAACTATTTCTTATGCGTGTTAGACGAGTGGTATCGGTTCAACGTTCGATGGCGTATGCTGGAGTTGCGAAGCCCGGAATGCTTCCACGCGTCGGGAATTTTGACCGCGTACAAAGTCGTTACGGTAGCTCTACCACTTGTCTCGTCGAGTCACTTTAACGTAGTTTAGAGACGGTTTTTTTTGTAATGTATGAGGGTATGGGGTTAAATTTCGTAAATCGACCAAAAGCACCCTTTCTTCGGCAGATTACCACGCACTCTCTTTTCCCGTTGAAGGAGTCGACCACTGGAAAGGAAAGTATATACTAATTAAATTTTTTTTTCTCATTTTTTTACGTAAATAGCTCGCCACTATCGGCCACTAAAGTATTTTTAAGCCTTTAGTCATATTATATAATTACATTTTTTCTTTTTTTTCGTCACTAAGACATAGCACCCACCCAAAACCAGCAAAAATCAAAGATGGCAACGAAGCGGACCCCAGACAAGCGTTGGACCAGATCCAAAACGGTCCAACCAGCTAACTGCGGGATCTGCTTCGAAGACGTAGTGGAGGGCGTACACAGCGTGCGATTGGATTGTGGACATTTATTCCATCGTGCCTGTGTACAACAGCTCCTCCTCACGTCAGAGCTGTGTCCCTTATGCCGGCGACCCATAGATCGGTCTGCCCTAGACGCCCCCCTCGGAACGCCCCTACCAACGCGTGGAGCAGTGGCGAAAGGAGCTCCAGAAGCCGAATCGTCACAACCACTCTTAGACCTGCAAGGAGCAGTAGGCGGTGAAGTTCCGGCTGCAAGTGTCGTGTCCGAGGTGACAACCATGCCTTCCGCCCACTCCATTGACACCCTCGTGGCGTTGATGAGGGATATGTCGGAGAGGATTGGCAACCTGGAGGGAAAGATCCAGAATCTCCCGTTGAGCCAACCCCCCAGCCGCGTGAGAACTCCGCTTGGCTGGGAGCCAAATCCCAGTGTGGCGATGCCCCCCTCCCGACAATCCGAGCAATGGGTCCCACCCCCAAGGAACTCGGGAATGGATCCCAGAGCTCCCGAATACAGACCGCGACACAGTACCGGACCTCCGTTGGTACCTCCAGCCCCCGAGGCAGTTCAGTACAACAGGTCAATCGAGGATGTGATTCCCCCCGGGAACGCATTGGCACCTTTTCGAGACCCGACGCCTCGTATCATGGAGAGTTGGCGCCTGAACTTTACAGGGTTCAACGATATGATATCGGCGGACCGGTTCCTTTTCCGGATTCAGGCGTTGGTGTCCAGCACCCTGGGAGGTGATTCCTCGGCCTTCCTCCGGCATGCCCATCTTTTGTTCAGCGGCGACGCTGCCGACTGGTACTGGAGCTTTAAAGAGTCAACGCCACGTCCCACTTGGCACTCTTTCAGTGCAGCCTTCCGCAATCGATTTGAGGATGGCTTCACTGAGAGAGAGCTAAGAGAGCAAATAAAGAAACGGAAACAAGGCGCTCACGAACCGTTCGACCAGTACTACACAAGTATAGTGAGATTGAGCACTCGCCTGCGAAATACCATGCCCGAGGACGAATTAGTAGAAATTATCAGAGAGAACATGCGCTGGGATCTCCAGAACAGCCTGCTACATTTTCCCATCAACACCATACAGGGATTGCGCCTCCATGCGCGTAGACAAGAACACTTGGATGAGCGACGAGGTACCTTCCGCCCACAACCTCGCATAACGGGACCAAATCCCCGAAATCATCACACCGCGGAGTTGATGGCAGCAGACCACCTGCTTGCTGATCCAGTACCAGTACCGAGGAGCGGAGCACCACCGGAGCTTGAGGACCCCGCATTGATTGATCGACCCTCCCTTGAAGCACTTACAAGCCCGACGGTCTGTTGGAACTGCCGACAACCGGGACATCGGTTCTATGCATGTCCAGCGGAGCCGACGCTTTTCTGCTACCGCTGCGGGAAGGCCGACACATACGCACCTGACTGTGCAAATTGCAAAGGGCGAAAAAACTTGCCACCGAGTGCCGCGACCACCCGTCGGCACTCCTAGACCCCGGACGAACCAATCCAGACCCCATCACCAGCTATGACCCAGCTCCCAACATGACTCCAACTCTGCTGACTCGCACCGCTAAACACAGTTCTCCCGAAGTTCCACAACCGACGCCGTCCTTCGCCGAGGCCAATGCGCAGGGAAATGATAGCGAGACGAAGGCTCCTTGGCATGTAAAACCTTTTCATGTCAGGTTGCGGAATTATTTGGCTACTCGACAGCGCATCTTCCATGAGGAATTGGCCACAACTGTCCCACCGCGAAGCAAGCGAGCCACGCGTCGGATGCGGAGCTTCTGGAGAAAAGTCAGGCAGTCGAGAAAAAGGTTGAAGGACATATACTTAGACGAATTATTGAGGGATGATGTTCGGCCATATGCGTCAGTACACCTCCTGCAAAAACGAGTATCAGGCTTAGTCGATACGGGAGCCAGTGTGAATTGCATATCTGCCGAGTTTGCAGGGGAGGTACTGGCAAAGCACGCGGACCAAATCCGTCATTTCACCTCCTGGTTAAGCACGGCGGACGGAACTCGTCACTCTGTAGTGGGAAAAATTATGACGGATGTCACCTTTAAAGGGGTAACTAAACCTATGGAATTTTTCATCATACCTCAGTTAACCCAGAATCTTTATTTAGGAGTGGATTTCGTTCGAAAATTTAACTTGGCCCCGGCACTATTTTCCAGTTCGACCCTGGAGTCCGTCACCACCGTTCCTGACCAATCTCAACCCACTAACTTATTACGGCATACACTGGATGTAACTCAGCAACTGCGTCTCGACTCGGCTATATCGGCTTTTCCCTCGCACGAGAAGGAAGGTCTCGGGCGGACTGCCCTGGTGTTCCACACTATAGATGTGGGGGATGCTAAACCCATAAAACAGAGACATTTCGCCATATCTCCGGAAAATCGTTATATGCCGAAGTGGATCGAATGCTAGCATTAGGCGTAATCGAAGAATCACAGAGCGCGTGGGCTTCCCCAGTCACCTTAGTGGTCAAGCCGAACAAGGTCCGGTTATGCTTAGATGCCAGACGCTTGAACGCCGTCACAGTCAAGGACGCATATCCTCTACCGTTGATCGAAGGCATTTTGAGTCGATTGCCTAAAGCCCATTTCATCACGAGCTTAGACCTCAAGGACGCCTTCTGGCAAATTCCTTTAGACTCCGGTTCAAAGGAGAAAACAGCCTTCACAGTCCCAGGCCGGCCCTTATATCAATTCGTGACCATGCCATTCGGATTGTGTAATGCCCCCCAAACAATGACGCGCCTTATGGACAAGGTGATACCACCTCATTTGCGGCACCAAGTTTTCGTTTACTTGGACGATCTGTTGCTTATAACCGAGACCTTTGACGAACACATCGACCTGCTTCAGGAGGTGGCTCTACACATCCGGAGGGCAAGATTAACCATCAACATAAGGAAGAGCCAGTTCGTGATGACGGAGGTGAAGTATTTAGGTCACATCATTGGGCATGGGCATATCAAGACCGATCCGGAAAAGACTCAAGCGATTGACGTTTTTCCACTACCCAAGACCACCAAACAGTTACGCCGATTCTTAGGGTTATGCGGATGGTACCAGCGTTTTGTACGTGACTATGCCACCATTACCACTCCTTTGACCGACATGCTGCGTAAGGGACGTAAATTCGTCTGGGAAGAGCCCAGCTTGCGAGCCTTTGAAGAGCTAAAGAAGAGTCTGACTACGGCCCCCGTACTGCACAGCCCGGACTTTGACAAACCGTTCTCAATCCATTGTGACGCGAGTCAACATGGGGTGGGAGCAGTCTTAGTCCAGGTTGCACAAGACGGCGAGGAGAGACCTATAGCCTTCATGTCTCACAAGCTGAACCCAGCCCAGCGAAATTACACGGTCTCCGAGCAAGAATGTTTAGCCGCGGTGTTGGCAGTGAAACGCTTCCGAGCCTATGTGGAGGGACACACCTTTGAAATCGTTACGGATCACGCTTCTCTGAAATGGTTAATGAGCCAGACTGATCTCAACGGCAGATTGGCCAGGTGGGCACTGAAACTACAGGCATTTGACTTCACAATTCGCCACCGAAAAGGAAGCCAGCATGTAGTCCCCGACACCCTATCCAGAATGTTCGCCCCTGAAGGAGCCGAGTTGGTCCAAGAGGACGACAGCCCCCAATTGATCGATTTGGACCATCCTGCCTTCAAGTCAGCCAGCTACACCCAACTGATTCACACTATCCAGAATCAACTGTCCCAGCTTCCTGAACTGCGGTTGACGGATGGATTTATTTATAAGCGGATGGGACACGCATCCGGAGACCCCATACAAGAAGAAGAACAGTGGAAGTTGTGGGTGCCCGAAGAATTAACCACTGATCTTATCAGACGGGCTCATGACCACCCATCAAGTGCGCACGGCGGATACGGTCGTACACTTAGGCGGTTGAAAACCTGTTTCTTTTGGCCTAAGATGGCCCAACAGATAAAAGCGTACGTAGCCTCTTGTGAGCTATGCAAGTGCACTAAAGCGCCCAACACCATCCTTCGGCCACCCATGGGTAAGGTTGAGGTCCCCGAACGCGTGTTCCAGCGCTTGTACATTGATCTTATCGGTCCTTACCCTCGATCTGCTTCTGGTCACACGGGAGCTGTCGTGGTCCTGGACCAGCTCTCCAAATTCCCTATCATAGAGCCACTACGTAACATGCACACTGGACCAATAACCAGCTTTTTGGAGAACCGAGTCTTTCACATGTTTGGAGTTCCGGAGAAACTTGTCTCCGACAATGGGGTCCAGTTCACCTCCAGCAAGTTCCGAGACCTAATGTCCAAATACGGCATCATCCACCAACGAACTGCCGTCTATTCACCACAAGCCAACGCATCCGAACGACTGAATCGTACGCTCATAGCGGCCATTCGCGCCTATGTCCACCCGAATCAGAGGGACTGGGATCGCAAATTGTCCGCCATCACTAGTGCGCTGCGCTCGTCGTACCACGCCACGACCGGCATTTCGCCGTATTTTGCAGTGTTCGGCCAGTACATGATCGGTCATGGGAGCGCTTACCGGCTATTGCGGCAGCTGAAATCGCTAGAGGACCCAATCGTGGTTCTAGAACCGCACGAAAAGCTCCAACTTCTGCGAGATCAACTGCGGGAGAAGATTGAAGAAAGTAGACGGATGGGAGAGGAGCGGTACAACTTGCGATCTCATCCTTCTGGCTTTAAGG
Source organism: Odontomyia ornata (assembly GCA_963969285.1). NCBI lineage: Eukaryota > Metazoa > Arthropoda > Insecta > Diptera > Stratiomyidae > Odontomyia > Odontomyia ornata. The sequence goes on along the minus strand of OZ017739.1, from coordinate 425,750,564 downwards.
CCGGCGACGAAATATATCGTCGAAACTTCCGACAGAGCGATGCCACCCGCCATTACAATGCCAAACTAGACAAGAAATTCGTGAAGTGTCGAGTCATGCAAGTCATAAGCCCCACCCGGTACCTCATCGCGGACATGACTGGTAAGACCCTGGGAATTTACCACGCAAAAGACCTTAGACGATGAAGTGCAACTAATTCCCACGAGAAACCTTGGCTTATCCCAAATCTCTGCCTAGACGAAGGCCTCCGAATAACACCTGACTTCCTACTATATAGTCACTGTCGAGTCTTCACGAACAGGGTTGTAGCCTATCCTTCGAAACGGATCTTCGACCCGCCACGTCCCTAACCAAGACCTTTTACAAAGGAGACGGGATCGTAATTACTTCGATTTTGGGGGGGGGAATGTGTAATGTGACGACTACGCCCAGGAATCGAAGTGATTCCGATCCCGAACCCTTGTAACCTGCCAGATGGATATGTCCTCGAAGTGCCAGCGGACTTCATCTGTTGTGCGGATATCGTTGTGCAGAAAATATTTTTTTTTCTGTCCAAATATTTAGATCCGTGGATATAAATATTCGGAATATAGAATTAATCCAACCCCGGCACATTTCGAGACATAGCCATCTGGAAATGCCCCTCCACCGTGGCCATCGAGAAAACTATGCCACTGGCGACATCTGAAGAAGCACATTTCCGCCATATGAAGTGCCATTCCACGCACATATGTTTTGTCCGAGGTGACAACCGGAAATTTTGACAGCCACATGGAGGCGCGAAACGTCATCGTAAAGTTCTTCATGAGAATATCGAAGGTATTACAAAACCAGCTATACGTCGTTTGGCGCGACGTGGTGGAGTGAAACGTATTCCCGGTTTAATCTATGAAGAAACGCGTGGTGTGCGTAAAGAGTTTTTGGAAAACGTTATTCGTGAGGCAGTGACATTCACCGGAGCAGAACATTAGGAAAGAGGTTAGTTTAGTTAATAACTAAAAAGAAAGTTAGAATTGACTCACAATCATGTGCCCTACAGCCGCCGCCGCCGTCGTCCAATTCGAAATACGGCCGCCGCTCTCTCCTCGTTGCTGCCGCGCGCTAAATAAATTTGAAAATAAAAATTCCATCTGAGAAATAAAAATTCAAAATAAATTTGATGAAACAGAGAATTGGGAACGCGGCGTAGAAAATGCATAAATAATTGTAGGAACGCGCGATTGAGGACTTGACTGGAGAGACTTGAAAGACCAAAGAAAAGGGTGAGCGTGGTGGAACGTGGAAAACAGTGCCTGTAGTCGCAAGGAGAAGCGAATCAGGGAAAATCTCGAGTGGATTGTGTAACTTTATGTTAGCCCAACGCAACACCAGCACCAGCAGCCATTGCCATCAAACTATTTTCGGATTACTTCCATCGCTGACATCGTGCAAGGGACACAAGCAAGCAAGCAAACACGGCGACGAACCGAGTGCCTAGAAAAATGCCAAAAAGGACAACATCATCAAACTGGTGACTTTCCATTGCCAGCCGGTTGGGATATTGCCCGCGATTACGACGGCAAAGTCTACTACATTAACCACAATAACAAGGAGACAACGTGGTTGGATCCTAGAGACAGGTGCGTGCCTTTGTCGTCAACCATGCCACAGATTCCATGAATTTTACAATGATTAGGAATTTATGAAAAAAAAAAACCAAAATAAATTACTAACAAATTATAAAAGACAAAAATGTATTAACCGGACTAAAACTGTTCGATTTTCTTGATATAATTTTTAAACATGTATTATTAGATGAAAATCGGGGGCATGTCAAAAGATGGTATAACATGAATGTCAACTAAACACTATTCTTTAAATCCAATGAAATCTTTTAAAACTTTAATCAATGATTTCAAATGACAACTGATATGCGATAATTGAATGAGCTTTCTTGGAATAATTATAAGAGGTAAAATTAAAAATCAACACTTCAAACGTAAACAAGCTTCATATGAAGAAAACGTCAAGCTAACATAACTTGAACATAAACTAAATAAACTAAAAATCTCAATGATTAGTGAATCGAGTACTAAATTCAGAAAAAAAATACTAAACTTAAATGAAACAATTAAATGTTAGAATAAATGAATGAATGTCTTAAAAAAAATGATAACTGAATATATTCAATGAGATATCGGAAATTATACCATTTAAAATACACAACGTAAGCACTAATTTTTCTAGTTTTCACAATAAGTAAAATATCAAAAATCATATTATAGACAGATACATTTCACTATTGATAAATCCCGGTTTTCCGCACAATTTAAGTTTTCTGAGAAAAAGTAATAGACACAAAAGTAGTCTTTATAGTGTTCAACAACCCATACAATACTTTTCTTTCGCAATTTCAATATTTATATGACACCATAATTTTCTTTAATGTATCCCAACTTTGAACGTTATTTTCGTATAATTTACTTCGGATTCAAATTAACTTTGTATTTATTGTCATATGTAGGACATTCGAACCTATTTTGTTTTCAATCGAATCAAGACATTGGTGTGTCAGTCTCAGAAAGTTTAGCTTATATTCAGGAACAAGGTATCCCTGAAAGATAGGAACACAGAATACGATAATATTAAACAATGCCATTGATTTATTTGTTCAACGAGGCCTAGCCCAACGTAATGTGTCAAATGGTTCCAAGCTTGGTTCTTAGTCCGATAGAAGAGGCGTTTGTTAGATAGTCCAGAAGTTCTGCGCTCCAGGAGGTCTCACGCTCAGGGCGTAAATAGTATTCAACTCACTACTACAAAAATATTATTTGCTTTAACGCTGTTTCCTTTGAGTGATTTTCATGTTACTGATTTAAATCATTTGTTTCGTCCGTATTTTGAGTCCTAGCTTTTCACGGTTTCTTCGAAAAAAATATATTTTAAATACTGAGCTTCAGTAACGCATTTTAGTCTAGTGAAAGTCGAGAGATTTTATATCGAATCGCAAATGTTGGGAGATTTATATTCATGAATTGATTGCCGATAGAGATAAAACAGCTAATAAAATGACTTTCCAAGCCCAACGGAGTATTCAACAGTTCAAAACCATTTTTGCTTTGTTCATTCGTTTTCCATATCGTATCTGTTAAATCAAAACGATTTATCATATGTTTTACACACACATAAACCCATGTTAGCTTACTCGAAAGAAAGAACAAAATTCAAATCGCAAATCTGCAACTGATACTCTCTCCTTAAGTTATTAGATTTTTGGGTTCATCTTTGAAGATAAATCCCTGTGTATAGCTTAAACTAGGAAGCTGATGTTTCTGCATTATTTTCCACTTTTTAACTTACGTTGCTAGTACATAGCTTAATTTGATTAGTTGATTGCAATATCTCGTTGAACTTAGTCGCTAAACAAACGATATGATATGCAAAAAGTTTCGAAGAAATGAGAATAAAAAAGTGCTAACTATAATATTAGATGCTAGATGTTAGCTGTTATGAAGATAATCAGAAAACTAAATTCCACAAGTTGCCGCCCCTGATTTCATTTCTTTACTGCACGATCTCTAATTCACTTATATTTACTTTAGCTATTTTACCTCTTATTTATCCCGGAATCGTATCCATATAGTTTTTTTCTTATTTTGTAAATAATATCGGTATAACCTTATTCACAACATGTTTGGGGAAGTTCTCTGTGTTTTTTTCTGATAATATTAGGATATATTTTTAAATCTTTTTAATTACCGCGAATGACTTATGTATAATGTTTCCATGTTCAGACATTAATCAAAACGCACTTCTTTTGCATTCGGCTGTCTTCCTCATAAAGAAAAGAACTATATTTACATAATATCGCCGTCTTTTAAATGAAAATTGTTTGCCATGTTTCTTATTTTTTTATTGAATTTTTAAGGTTTATTTAATGAGAAAAATAAAAAAAATATGGAACAAAAAAATCAATGAATTATATACTGGGATATCATGTACAATAAAATAAGTAAAGAAAAGACAGTTCTTTTGATATTAGCTTTTCGCATATATATACAATATTTTCATTTTTCTGTTTGTTTTTCTTTTCAAAATACACTTATACACACATAATAAATATATTTTAAATTAAGTAAAAATAATATTTGATATGAGGGTAAATATCATAATTTGATTTTGTTCAGCTCTTATGTCCCCTCTCATTGTCATTATTCAACATAGATTGCCCAGGATATATAAGAATATATGATATGTAAGAATTGAATAAACTAAGAATGAATTGCTAATTTAACCACGACTTTCCTTTTCAGTGACTCTTCTTTTTCAGTGGGAACAGAGAGTGTAGGGTAAGTATGCCGTCGCGAGGGTAGGGTTTCTGCAAATCCGCTGAAGTCGGTTTCGCGTCGCGCGCGGTACGCGGTACCTTTGTTTGTTTCGCCATTTCTTTAGAGTAGTTTTCTTCGGTTTAAGTTCGAGTAGTATATTTTTCGGTACCGCGTCGGTGAATCGGTAACGCGCCTATGGGATTTTGTAGCGTTTTTGATTTGAGATCTGTGGATAGATCACATCCAGAACTAACGTAATGTAGGTTTCTCGTTCTGGATGAGTAATTGTTGACGCGTTTAGAAAACGGGCAAGTTCAGGTGACTGAAATATTGTAATTGAGCGTAATCCATTCGGAGACCCGCGACCGAAATCCTCTCCGAACTAGCTGGCCGACAAGCAGTCACCGCGTGAATGGATTACGGTGCACGGATTGGTTGACCTGTTGGTACCATCCGTTGGCACTACTCAGACTTAACGTCTAGAACCGATGAGAGGTCGGTTCCGCGTTCGAGAAGGTAGAGAAAGAAAATCATTACAATAGTTTCCGCCTCATATGATCCTGCAAATATCTAGCTGACAAGCACGCATACATGGTCGTAAACCGAAGCTAGTCAAAGTGACCTCAGTCTTCTTAATAGCTCGCTGGTCCTTGTGCCAGAAAATTGGCAACCGTACCCTGCACGGACTTTAACACTCTGATAAATCATTACATCAGCTTAGTAAGTTGAACAAGATAAAAATCAGACACGACTTTTACGACACAGGTAATGGAGCTGTTCGATAAGGGACTGAAACACAACTTATATAAAACCTAGAACAAATAGTAATCGACACTGAACTAGCCATTAACAAACGACCGCAAGAACAATAGACCCATGCAAGACACACTGCAGCAGATATCCTACAAAAAATTCACACTAGCATAAGCAAATCGAAAAGACCATAAAATATGACACATTCAGGAAAACTTACGGACAACCTATTAACAGTGACAAAAGACATACAACGGTGATCCTAAAAACAACGGATTACGTACAAAAAACAGCAGACTTCTTTAACACCAACGGATACGAACTAACGAACAAAAATCCCACTAATAAGTTCCATGCGGTCTACGCACTGCCATTATACAATTTCCACTAATCATTCCTTCTAATACTAGGTACCACTAAATCAACCCAAATCCATCCACACAACCCCTTAAAGGACAAATTAAACTCCACAAACCCAATATCCCTATCCGACCTGTTGTCAATTACCGCCCTGCTCCAGCATATCAGTAAGCACGGTACTTGTCAACGAAACAGACTGATATCATGCACCTTGATGATAAATACACATCAAAGAAAGCCGCGATCTAGCGAACTCAAACAGCTCTCTAACATTGACTGACACTGGTCGACTTTTATCACTCGACATCACCAACCTCTACACGTCTATACCCGTCGATGAAACAATAACCATGCTAAAAGAAAAACTTTTAAGAATAGCCGACGATTCACAGATCAACTACTCAATCTCATAAAGCCCACAATCAAGCAGTATTATTTTAAGTTCAATACCAACACATATATTGCCAAGGATAGTTTGGGGCTGGCACACAATATATTCAATAATGTCAGAAATATTCTTACAATCTTTGAAAGAAGTCTTTATACCCAAAACTCTCGAAAGGTTGAATGTAATATTTTACATTAATATTTTATATTATTGGCTCACAAGAAAATAAACAAGATGAACTACTTGACTTTATGAATGAATTACGCCCAAATATAAATTTCACTATGGGAAAAAAACAAACGAACAACTCAACTATATGGACCTAACGAGACATGGGAACGAACATGATTACACTACAAAATATACAGAAAACCAACCAAAACTGATCATACCATACAAACATCTAACCACCCCGCACAACATGAACTAGCAGCATACAGATCAATGGTGCAGAGGCTCCACTCCATCGCCATAACTCCCACCAACTACTCTAACGGACTAAAAACATTTACAATATAGCAAGTAATAACGGATACAAAAACAACGTGTCATTGACAAACACATTAAACAGTACAAAGAAAAACAGGAACGTCAACTGACTGAAAATCACAAGAATGTCCAACAGTGGAATTCGTTAATATACGTAGGAAAAGAGACATACAAACTATCAAACTTCCATAGGAGATACAAACTGCAAACTGCATTCAAAACTAACAACATTGGAAACAAACTGACTATGACTACCATGCAAAGACTACCATAAGATATGCATAGGAAGGACCACACGAAAACTAACATGATACAAAGAGCACTTCGATTTTTCTTACACAACAAGGCAGACGCACACGAGCCTGACGCTATTACAAACTCTAACAGGAACGTCAACTGACTGAAAATCATAAGAATGACCAACAGTGGAATTCGTTAATATACGTAGGAAAAGAGGCATACAAACTATCAAACTTCCATAGGAGATACAAACTGCAAACTGCATTCAAAACTAACAACATTGGAAATAAACTGACTATGACTACAATGCAAAGACTACCATAAGATATACATAGGAAGGACCACACGAAAACTAACAAGATACAAAGAGCACTTCGATCTTTCTTACACAACAAGGCAGACGCACACGAGCCTGACGCTATTACAAACTCTAAGACATTGTTACACAATCAAAGCAATGGACTGAGACGACATCTTAGAAAGACTTGAAATATATAAACATAGAAGACAGATGGTCGCATTATCAAAAAACAACTCATTACCAATTCCGTCGCAATTTTCTCTGTACTAGACCACATCCTCTAACGAAAATGGAAGCGACACAAACCAGAACAAACGGACATCCAACAACCCAAAGGACGAAAACCTAATATCCTTTTTTTGAAAAGACGTCGGGCCTTGCTTTGTAGTGTCAACAGATCCGTTTCGACTTCTTTGTGTCTTCTTCAGTGAAGATGATTCAAAAGAGTCGAAACGCGTCTATTCACACTACAAAGCAAGGCCCGACGACTTTTCAAGAAAAAAGAGATACGGCGTGGGGATATCAAATAAACAAAATAATTCACCTAATATCCCTCTGTCTGACATAATTTAGTACATATCTGCTTAACCCATCCTGCACCTATATAAAGTCATATCCTTGCACACATCCTTTAAACACTGAAGATGACCCAAAGAGGTCGAAACGTGTCTGCTCACAACAAAGCCAGGCCCGACGGCTTTTCAAGAAAAAAGAGAATTGGCCTGTGGATATCAAATAAATAAAATTATTGCAAGGAATCGAGATGTTAACGTTTCCAGCAAGAGTTTAAAACTTAACAATTTTTATTGGCTCTCAATTAATCTAGGATATGTTTCTTGATTTGGAACGAAATATTGTCCATGTTATTCTAATCTTGAATCTTAAGAGGTTAACTCTTGAAAAAAGGAAACGCAACAGTGTCAATTTTCCATATTTGATCCCTACTATTCTATCTATTGGAAAATAAAGATTGAGCTGCGGAAAACATGCTACAAGTTCCTAGTTTCTCGATAATGATTTTTTATGTCTATCGGCGAACTGTTACTCTAGCATTAATTCCGATATATTTTGTGCCTAAATCCCACCTAATTGCCTAGCTTTGAATATATAGGCCTAATAATTATAAACAAGTTGAGTAAGCAGGAGAGTGCTCCTGCCAGAAGGTCTTTGTAAACATCCTAGGGTTAGAAGCAAGTTTTCTAATGGCGTGAATCGATAACTTGAATTATTCATCCAATACTTGGATATGAAATTGTTCAAATTTATACAAAAGATGCACAGTTTCTTTCATAAGCACAGTGCAGCCCCCATTTTAATCTAGCTTAAATGATTTTTCTGAATGCTCGGCCGATTGAACATGTTCAAGTTAAACACTATTCCTTAAATTTTCATGAAAATTGAAAGAAAATAAAAGTACCTAAGTCAATTTTAAATATATATAGGGTTTTCCAATAAGAGGCGACTTCTTCCTTTGGAGCCACGTGATAGAGAAGGCCTATGCCAATAGCCCAGCGTCAATTCAAGATCTCAAAGATGAAATTCGTGAGGCTATTGAGGACATAGGGCAGCCACTTTGCGATTTGGTAATGGAAAATTTCATGAAGAGGATATGGTCCTGTAAGCGTGTCGTAGTGGTTATTTGCCCAATGTTAGTTATTGCTATTAACGGCATATCTTCTTCTTTATAATGAACTGAACATCCGATCATTTATTTTAAAAAATGGCATTTTTCTTTTAATATTAAAATAACACCTCTTATTGGAAAACCCTATATGAACCATAAACACGTGTTATCGTTGTTGTAATTCCATATAATTGAAATGGCTATAACTCACTTGATTATGATTCGATCTCAATTAAATTTTGTGAACATATATATCTTATGTCAGTCTATATAATTGCAAAATTTCAAGAAGTTTAAAGTTACCGTTTTGATTTTATGGGCAAAAATGTAAAATCTACAAATCATACTATTATTAACAAAGTTGAGCGAATTTCAAATTCTAAGGTATTTGTTGCCCTTGTACTCATAAAGGTCCACATTCGTGATAATTTTCAGATTTTTCGGCTGAAAGGTGTCCAATCGCGAGGGGGGGGGAGACACAAATTTTGGGTACATTTTGCCTTCCCGTGGACCCCCTAATTCATGAAATGATTTTTTTATTTCAGATTCTAAAGGTTCCAATCAAGACCTTTCATTTGATACCCCATTCGACTACCTTTGATTAAAAAAAATTTTTAAGGGCCAATTCGTTATTAGGGGGGACCCTCCTTAAACATTTTTTAAATTTTTGTCAAGGCCTTAACTTTTGAGAGATCATCACTTCTGACCTTTTCACAAAGTTTGAGCATTCTAGCTTCTATAGTTTCTGAGGAAATCAGCTGTGACGCACGGACAGACGGACAGACGGACGGACGGACAGACGGACAGACAGGTCGCGAAACTAGTAGGTCTTTGTAAAAAAAATTTTTACAAAGACCTAAAAAACAATCAAATTTAAACATAAATTATTCTAAGACTTAATGGGCCTTTATAGGCTTAATTAGGCGATAGAGGATTGAGTACTTCTTAGAATGAAGACATTTTACTGTGTACTACGTGCTAGCGTCATAAAATGTCTAGAAACATTTTCTCTAACATCTGACATAAGCATAAACTTCAAAACTTTGGTTTATGATTGAAAATGTTACCCAATCTCAAAAGTTTGGGAATCTATACCTAATGATAACCAAGATCAAAATGATACACAGTAGTGGTCAACATTTCATAAATCGAGGATATAAAGTGTTAATAAGCATTGATATGGTACACCATTATTTTCAGCTGCTCCGCATCAAATGAAATACCATTCGCTAATTTAATTATCCATGGCAAAAACCATATTAAGCACTTGTTCTTGATAATTAAATTATAACATATATAAAAAGTCACTAGAGATTTACTAGCAAAATAGCATACATTGATAACCACTAATAAAGTAAACTTTATTACGCTAATTGCGCTAATTCATTTCTGTAAATACCAAAAAACTTATCAAGTAATGACCGTCAGAAACATAGAATAGATTTTTTGGTTTAACTTTTAACTTTCAACTTATCTAGGGCTTTATGGAGTAGAGCTTAAATATTTAAAATTTAATACCAAACAATCAAAATGGGTTTTTTTGTAGGAGGTAAAATACCTTTATGCTTATGTCGATGTGTACAATCAGACATAATTCTGATATTGAGGCCCATGTATGGCACTTGATTAAAATCTATTTTGTCGAACTTAAGCTAGCTAAATTACTGTTAATTCCAAGCTATGGATAAATGGCTTGAATAATATTGGTTAGCAATAAAGCTTCAATTTGATATTTATTTCATATTGTAGGTTTTTATCTTTGCCATAAATTAATAGGAATTTACATTTGAATTTTTGACAAGGTATCATGAAGACACCAAGGTTGCTTTATTTTAAGAATAATAACAATAGCATTGTTCATACATATGAAGAAATTTGATGCATAACTTCATCTTCGACAAAATTGGTTGATTGATGACAGTTTAGCCACAAATAACCGTATGTACAGATATAGCTAGTTCATTAATTACCATCATGCTATCGCTTTTAGTTATCTCTGTTGTCTTCATTTCAAGCATTGAATATAAGGTGAAATTACATTTTACGTTTTTGAAGTGAATGGCTGATAAGTACATCAGGTTAAATCAATTTATCACATTGCATTCGATTACGTTTGATGCAAGCTGCTTTCTTGGCAGACACCTTTGACCCGCAACAGCAAATGAATTAAATCGAATGAAGGGTATTTATGATCTTATGTTGTGTAGGCTGTAAAATTTTATGCACGAAAAGCAAACTCACCTATTTACCAGGTAATCAAACGACTTTAACGAAGAGAAATCAAATATACACCAAAAACACTTGCAATAGCAGTCAATAGGTAAAATAATCAAGAAAATAGATTGATTTGAACGCGAGATATGCTCAAAACGCTTTGCCGACAATCGTCCCTCACTCAACTGTTGCATTTAGGATCCATTGAACAATCAGTCAAATGTCAAAGCTAGCCGAACTGTATTATTCATAATGTGATAGCACAATTGTGCTTGTGCTGAGACTACACATTTTCACACAAAGTTAAATCGAAAATATTATTGAAAATTTTACATAATATTTGAATAAAAAAATTAAATGTTCGTAACCATTTTTTATTTTTTCAAATTCAATTCAAGTTCCAAAACATTGAAATAATCAAAAACTTTATCAATCTAAATTTATACAATAATTCGAATTCAATGCACTTTATTTCATCAATCATCATACATTTTACTAAAAAACTAAGCAAGTTTCAAAACAATAAAAAAATCAAAAACATTGGCCACTCTTTATATAAAAAATATGTATATCAATCCAAAATTAGTCGAATAAAACAATGGCATTTTTAAATCAAATGAGTATTATTACGTAGTATCAATCAATTAGAAAAAAGGAGAAAAAAACAAACAACTCTATTAAAAAATTAAAAATGCAAAAAAAACACGACAGAATACTGAGCTGTTGTTTACAAACAACAAACGACAATAGCATTAAATGTAACAATATTAGCTGAGATTAAAAAGGAAAGACGGAAAAACACAAACCACGAATAATTGAGCCATTGTCATTCATCTACCAAACAAATTATTTTAACTTAAATTATCTTGCACTTTTGTTACCTTAAAGAATTATTTTATAAGACATTAGTCCTTAGGAAGTGTATTTTATGGTTATGATTAAGTATATTTTGTATTTGCATCAAAATTAGTTGCATATAAAAGGATTATCACTGTTAGGTAAGTATAATATTAAAATATTAATATTATTAATAGAAATGTAAAAATTTTCCTGTTACGTATTATTGTTATTAATATGTTAGTAATATTATTAATTTGATTGCTATTTTGTTTTTATTATGGAATGATTTTTATTTGTTGTTTTTATACTAAGAATGCATTATGTTCGATTAGCACTTCCATAGGTTTTGGACGCTCTGTTTTTGTACTTCTCTATGGTTATAATTTCTTTTATATTTCTTTTAAAGCTATTCTTTTTTTTATGTATAATTTTCAGCTCAATCAAATTTAGACTAGCTTCTACTATCGAACAAACCCCATTCAGATCTAAGCCACCCTTATTGAGGCTGGTCGAGCTTGGACGGAGCAATCTAGATTGGTGGCTAAATGACAATAGGTAAATTATGAGTCGTTATTTGTGGTTTGTTTTTTTCGTTTCTCGTTTTTAATTTTCAGCTTATAATTGCTACATTTAATATTGTTTTTTTTTGTTTATGTTAACAGTTTCTTCAAAAATTAGAGGTAGGTTTTAACAGTTAGGTTAGGAATATTGTAATGTAAATAGCATCATCATCATCTATGGCGCGACAGCCGGAGCTGGGTCTTAACCTCCAGGATTAATTTCCTCCCATCATCACGATTTCGCGACCTTGTCCGCCAGTTGTTTACTCCTAACAAGGATCTGCTGTCAGGTTTTATTGTGTCCTCCCATTGAGTCCTCAGTCGTCCCACTGGACGTCTACCTTGTGCTCTACCCATCAATGTTCTTTTGGGTAGCTGGTTTTCTTCCATTCTTTCTACATGGGCAATTGCAATTTACATAACTTTACGCAAGTGGAAGCAGGTGGATCGTCAAATAGTTCGTACAACTGGTCGTTGATACGAAGTCTCCACTCTGTTCTTTGTTTCACTAGTATAATGTAAATATATTAGGATAAAATAAATTCAATTAGAATCTTTTAGAATTAAGCTAAAACATATTGGATATAAGCCCTGCCTCTTTTAAGGGGGCAGTGATATAAGCTAAGAGTTCACTACTCTATTGTGTTCTTTGTATTACATGTAATTTTTTTGAAATAGAATTTATTATTTTTTTCTATTTTTCCCAATTAAATTACATGTTATTATTCTAAATTGATGAAATTCCGACCGTTTTTTTAAATTCCCAAATCGTTTAAAATTAGAGTACCCAGTGGGTGAAATTTTATGATTGATGATATAAAGCGCATTTGTCGTTGCCCTAAGAATATACTTATATCTATTAGAGTTGAATTAAAACATATTAGATATAAGCTAAGAATCAACTATGCTATTGTGTTCTTTGTATGATATGTAAAAGAGTTGGTTCGTTTTCCTCTCCTTCTTTCCATTAATTAATATATTATAATTCTAATTTGGTAAAGTTTCGGTATCGTTCTTTTTGACTAATATTTAAAACTTCCATATAATTTAAACTTAGACGGTGCCATTAAGTTTTTGATTATTAACAATTTGAAACTTGCTTTATGTTTTTCTAAATTTTGTAATGATTGATGTAATAAAGCGCATTTGACTCTGACTTTGAATTTAAAGAATATGCATATGCTAAATTGCAGCGATGGCTCACATTCAAATGCGCGTTATCTCATCGATCACCATGAAGTTTTTATTAAAACATAAAGCTAATTTCAAAACATTAAAGCATTCAAAAACTTAATGACCCACTTATCACTCTCAATTTAAATATTTTACGATTAAAAATCAAATAACAATATCATGTTTCAATTAAATCAGAATCATCACATATCATCGTTTAATTGGAAAAAGAAGAAAATGCCAATTAACTCGATTAAAAATGACTAACATATTCGAACTTAATTTTAATAAACTCAAATCAAAAAGCTTTATCTTATCCTTTATTAGCATCACAATATCATTCACCTTCAGCTTAAAACTAACCTCTAATTTTTCAGCAGTGACTTGTCCTCGAACAAATTAAATAAAAATGGAAAAACCAAATAAAAAAATTAAATATAAAATTTAAAAAAATTAAAATACAGAGTTTTGCATAAGGGACAAAAAGTTGTATGTTTATTGTTTGGAATTTTCTTTATATTCTTTGAAAAATTTATACCGATTAGTATTGAATAAAGCGCTTTTAACTTTGACTTTGAATAATTTCGTATTTTATATGAACGCACCCTTAAACTTAATGAATTGTCAATGTAAAAACGTTAGTTAAAGCATATCAACATTTTCATCATGGTAAAGTTCACGAACCAGTAACATTTGGAAATTATTAAAAATTACTATCAATTACTATTATCGAAAAATTATCTTCAACGATGAAGTACATTTCTGGCTAAATGGCTTTTTTAATAAGCAAAATATGCGTTATTGGTCAGCAAAAAATGCACATATGCTTCTTGAGACACCGTTGCATCCGCAGAAATTACTGTTTGGTGCGGTTTTCATGTCGGAGGTGTGACTGGACCGTATTTTTTCGTGGATGAAAACGCCCGTCATGTTACTGTCATTGGAGAGCGCCATCGTGTTATGTTGGATGAACTTGACATCAACGATATATGGTTTCAAAAGACGGTACCACTAGCCACACAGCACGCCTCAGAATCGATTTATTGGAATAAACTTAAATCTCTTACCAAATTTCTTCTGCTTCGTATCACTAATGCCCTTTCGAGCCTTCGCAACCCGCAAAAAGCGCTTTCAACTATCTCGGTCCATTGAACGCGTCCTCTAATTTCGTGAACTGTCTTCGTCGACCGAGTCTGACCTCGGTTTCCTCTCTGGTCTCGGCCCTTCAGTTCTTCCAACGAATACCTTTTTGGGTATCCGTTGTTCGTCCATACGATTCACGTGGCCAGCCCATTGTAGCTTCGGCAGTCTTATAATCATTGAGACCTCCAGCTCTTCAAAATTTCATACAGCTCATGGTTGTATCGAACTCGCCATTGTTTTACCTCTCGACCCATCTATCGAAGGAGTCCAATGTGGAGTGGATATTTAGTATTTTAGAATCCGTAAAGGTATGCTGCGGTGTCATGTTGCCTCACCGAGCCAAGCATTCGTGCTCATTGGAAACGACCTGACCTAGAGACACGTGTGTGTGCTGGCAAGCTAGCGTCTGCGGTGTCATGGGGCGGGTTCTTCCCCCAAGAGTCAAGGAGTACTTCAAATCATTTCGCATTCGCATACACGAATTAAAGGAGTTTGTAAAAGCAAAAGAATGGGCTAGGCAAAAACTAAAGTTATTATTATCTTTCTACTTACTGTGCTTATTTTTCTGCATGCAAACAGGTGGGCGAGCTTGTCTTTGTTGATAGCCCAGTCATATTAGGGCTTTCACCTCGGAATGAAAGATAATAAGCTGCAAATTGGTATGAACCTTTGTTCTGTCATTCTAAATGTTGTCTCAAAAGTCACAATCGTTATCGTGTTCGCGTCTCAAGATATTCAAGGACAAAGGTCACAAAAATCGGTTTTTCGCGAATATCTGGCTTCCTATCGGTTAAATGAGATTTGCATTTATTATAAAAGTTGTAGGCTATAAAATTCCCTACAACTTTTGTTTAAACTTTTTTTTCATACGACCAACCGTTTTGAAGGTAGAGCGCGAAGAGTGCACATCGTACAGTCATATACGGCCTAATGCAAGGTCAAGCGTGAGTTATGGTTATCAGTACGTTATAAAGTCAATTATTTACTTGGAAATTATAATTATTAAACAATGCCTATTATTTATGTACTAACTATTAATTATTTATATTTAATTAAAGTAAGTAACTTGATTTGCAACGGTACAATTTCAAACTAACGAATAATCTTGACTCATACAAAGTGGAGAGAGTGGCCTTGAATACTATAGAACATCTGTCCCGGCAATGAATAGAAAAGGGCATAGGGTAGGGACAAGTATTTCCAGGTATATAAGTATTGAGAAATTTACGCGTTTTAAAGAAAAGATATATAATGTCGTGTTAACTTAAAATAAAACTAAAATATATAATCCAGAATTAATAATATTTTATACTTAAATAGTTAAATATGAATAATTATATATAAATAATCAAGTTACTTACTTTAATTAAATATAAATAATTAATAGTTAGTACATAAATAATATATATAATTATTCATATTTAACTATTTAAGTATAAAATATTATTAATTCTGGATTATATATTTTAGTTTTATTTTAAGTTAACACGACATGATATATCTTTTCTTTAAAACGCGTAAATTTCTCAATACTTATATACCTGGAAATACTTGTCCCTACCCTATGCCCTTTTCTATTCATTGCCGGGACAGATGTTCTATAGTATTCAAGGCCACTGTTCCAGCCGGAACAAATTAATAATGATCACACAGTACATTCACCCATTCTTTCCCGCAAGTTTCCAATCAGCACTTTTTTATTCATACCATAAAGTACATTAGCATTTCCAATCAGCACTTTTTTACCTTTAATTATTCATACCATAAAGTGCATTAGCATTTCCAATCAGCACTTTTTACCTTTAATCATTCATACCATAAAGTGCATTAGCATTTCCAATCAGCACTTTTTACCTTTAATTATTCATAAAGTACATCAGCAATTTTGTTCATAGCGTAAAGTACATTGGCATTTTAAGATCAGCATTTTTATTTGTAGTTTTTTATTGAACGTTGGTTAATGAAAATGTATCATGTCAGCTTAATTTTGTTATAAATTAGGTGTGGATTGTATCAATAAATCAGATTGAATTCCGATAGTTATAGAGGTGTTTAATTTCGTTTTTTATACAAAATTCAACACATCGTTGAATTTTGTACATGGTCCGTCGAGCCGGATATAGGAACTTCCAATTAGTTCGAACCAGGATACAACACACTGTTGTATCGAATCTCATATTCGACACACTGTTGAATATCAACATCCAGTTGCCGTTCCAAGGACTTCCAATTAGTTCGAGCCAGGATACAACACACTGTTGTATCAATCTCATATTCAACACACTGTTGAATATCGATATCCTGTTGCCGTTTTAAGGACCTCCAATAAGGTTTAACCAGGTTACAACACACTGTTGTATCGAGCCTCATTTTGAACACACTGTTGAATATCCTGCTAAAAAACGAAAGCCGTTATCGATCGCTCATCGTAAGGAGTCAATCAGGAGCTAAATTCAACATACTGTTGAATTAACAGCCGATTCAGCCACCAGTGGTACCACACATCAAAAACTGGACTTGCCGCATAGTTAGGTCCTGTTATCAAGCCGTTTCCAGGTCGAGATTCAAAGCTAAATTCAACACATTGTTGAATTAACGCTCAACCCATTCAACGAAACACAACATTTCATTCGAAGCAGGAGCCAACACACTGTTCTATCCTGATTTCAAGAGCTGAATACAAACGCCGACGTCAAGGGTCAACCTCAACACACTGTTGAATTTTGGCTCAACCCAGTCTACAGAATTAACCAGATTCAACACACGCCAGCTAAACTAGAGCGTTTTATCGGTTCCAAGACGATACGCTGTTGGTACATCAATACTACACCGAACCATACTCGATTAATCTCGAATAATTAATCTTGATTATGGCTACACAGGCAGAAGAACTTCTCAGATGTCAGAAAAATTCTGCAGACGAAATTTCACGAATCTTAAGGAATTTTAAAAAAGATTCTGCTGAAAGAAAAACGGAGGAGCATGTGAAGAAAAGGCTGGAGGATCTGGAGAACCATTGGAGGGAGTTCTCAGAAAAACACAAGCAGTTATTACAGCTTATACCAGCCGAACATCCTTATCTCGCTGAAAAGCTGTACGAGCAAACTCATGCTATTTACATAAACGCCAGCGACTGCATTTTAAAACATCGTTATCCTGGAAAAAATGAAGTTGGATTGGGCGCCACATCAAAATTAATCACCACAAAGGATAATGCAGCAAACACAACAGATCCTGTCGCAATAACGGCTCCAACAAGCTTCCCAGCAGCAACCAGTGCTAATACGATAACAGTTGCGTCACCACTTTGTATGAGTCAAGATTATTCGTTAGTTTGAAATTGTACCGTTGCAAATCAAGTTACTTACTTTAATTAAATATAAATAATTAATAGTTAGTACATAAATAATAGGCATTGTTTAATAATTATAATTTCCAAGTAAATAATTGACTTTATAACGTACTGATAACCATAACTCACGCTTGACCTTGCATTAGGCCGTATATGACTGTACGATGTGCACTCTTCGCGCTCTACCTTCAAAACGGTTGGTCGTATGAAAAAAAAGTTTAAACAAAAGTTGTAGGGAATTTTATAGCCTACAACTTTTATAATAAATGCAAATCTCATTTAACCGATAGGAAGCCAGATATTCGCGAAAAACCGATTTTTGTGACCTTTGACCTTGAATATCTTGAGACGCGAACACGATAACGATTGTGACTTTTGAGACAACATTTAGAATGACAAAACAAAGGTTCATACCAATTTGCAGCTTATTATCTTTCATTCCGAGGTTGACCCCTTTTTTTACCTAATATGACTGGGCTATGAGGAAAATTGTGATCCACGACAAGAGGTGTGGCATCTCCCAGCCGGACCTAGGGCCTCGATGGTTGAGTCCGCATGCAAGGACTCTCCATTCCGGCGAGAGCCCCTACAACAAAGAAAAAATCACAATCCAATGGCCCGATGATACCTTCCAATGGTGAAAGGAAAAGGTCAATTGGTGGGTTCAGTTTATATGATGAGCTATGGCAAAACCGAATTTATCCGTCAAGACTAGACGGAAAGTTTTAATGTAAAGGCAAGTCTTACACCAAATCTACAAAAATTGAACACAAAATTCTACTAATATGTTACTCCTTTGGAATTATGTTACTCCTTTTCAAGCATTTAGTGATCTTAAAGTTCAAAAGACCGCTATCATATCCAAATTTGAAATTTTTTTAATTATTCCTTAAAAAAAATATTTTTGTTTTTTGGTTTTGCATACATTTAATATGGAAATTGTAATAATGTCAACAAATTGTTTCACTTATCTTACAAAGCAAATAGTATCCAGCTAGTATTATGATGAAACTGATAAGCCCGGTAAGAAAACAAGCCAGTGATGAAGAAGCGAGGGCCAATTTATGGCCACAATTCGTCGCATTTTACACTGGCAAAGAGTTTGTAAGCAGCAAATTTTTATACAAAATGTCATACACTCTATTCTGATACACCGGAATTAATTTAGAACTGATTTTTTTTTTATTGCGACGTAGGCAGTATCGAAACCCTCGACATACCTATCGCATTTCTAATCACTTTTCAACGATTTTTTCAAATTTCCGTTTTTTTTCACGTTAAAGAAATTTCGCACTTTCACAGTTATCTTCTAAAAGTGAATCAATATAATGTTCACTTCAATTTATTTTTTTCATAATTTTACTTCGCTTTTTGCAATTTTCATTTTCTCACTAAATCTTATGGTTTGGCATACACCATTAAAATGCTATTGAATATTGGATACAATTGATACCAAACAACAATAACTTAATTACTTCCGAAACGAAGCGAATTACAATCCACATATTAATACCACAAATTATTTAGCACATATTTCAATTCCAAATAATTTTTCTTTCTTTATTCGAGCTCAATGGCGTAATTACTCGTCACGCAGCAAAAGGGAAAAAATCGTTATTATTAATTAATAAAATGAACGAACGCAATAAGGTATCAAGAATTATTTTCACAAAACCCATGGCTTGCCCCAAAAACAGTTAAACAAACTGCGATTTCAGAAGAAGATTACATTAAAAATCCAGCCGACGCACATGCGTATTCAACTGTAATCAAACTTTCCTTATTGTAAATGCTAACTAACATAAAACTTGCGAATCTATTGTGTCCGAACTGTCCACGACAAGCGATTCGAAAACGGGGCACATCGTAGTACAAAAATGTTCATATGAACAACATTTTTATGCTAGGTTCTCTCCTATATCTGCGTGTGTGTGCTCGTGCTGAAAACCAATAGCATAAAGATGTTGAGCTATTATCTTTGAACACATTCAAGTTATCATCAGGGTAATTATAGGTGCTGAGGAAACCGGAGAAACGCTGATCTGACTCGGTCGACGAAGACAGTTCATCGCTGCTCGGATTTCGAAATTGGAGGACGCGGTCAATGGACCGAGACAGTTGGAGGGGCTATTTGCAGGAAGCGAAGGCCCGAGAGGGGCTGTAGTGCTAAGAACAAGAAGAAGAAGAAGAATTATAGGTACTCCTTATAAAAACTAACATGAGATTTTGTAGTCTTGAGACGCTCGTATATGCTTTATTTTATTTTTACTGCAACCGATACGATGCAGGTTCCAAACCAATTCGAAAACCAACGTTTTACCAAACGTTATAATGTGCAAATAGAGTCATTATTCGAACAATAAACATGGTTTTCTTTGCATTCACAAGCTAATTTATACAAAATATAAAATGGAAAAATTTACATTTGATAGATTTTGTAGCGACTGTTGATGCCTTTGTGTTTTATGTTCGATTTGAGATATTTGAATCGATTGCAAAATTTTTGTTTGACGGAATGGTAAAGTTTAGTTTTAGTTCGACTTTTAAATGTAAAGGAATTGATGTCTGACTTGGAAAATATGGATATCTTTCTTATTTTTGCTTTGAAATTTAATATGAATGAGTGATCTAGCCAAAATGGTGGGCGGGTTAGATGAATTGCCTGAACAGACTTTGCCATCAATTTAGAAAACGGTGAGTTCTGTACCCTTGAGAATGGTGTCTTGCTAGTGGAGTTTTGTTTGCACGTCGTGGAAATTTGATTCATTGAACATAAAATCATTCCAATGGCTGGTATGTAGGATTCTCACATAAAAAGAATAACCAAAAAGGATCTGAATCGCAAACGCTGGCTAGTGTGAATCTGGCATGGCCACTTATTACAAATGTGTTTGCGGATGCTTAGGTTTCACACCCATAATATAGCGCAGGCCTTATTACAGATTTGTATACCTGGAGCTTTGTTTTCCTGTGCATGCAGCTGGTCTACAAGATTGTCTAAACTGAATTAAAAAATTTTATTTGTGCACTGTATTCTTCGGAATATTTCGTCCATTTCATTACTGGCTACCGTGATTTTGGGGTTGAAATAGACAAACTCACCCACATTTTCGATACTGTATCGCCAAGTGTGGTATTTTGGGTATTTTTCTTCGACTGCGTCTAGAGTTTTGATTTATTCTCACTGATTTGTAGCCCCACTAGTTTTACTTCGCCATAGAGTTTAAAGAAAAATTCTTTGGCGGTTTTTAACGACAGTGACAAAATGTTGATGTCTACCGCATAGGCTACCACTTGCATAATAACCAACCTCTTTCTTATGACGTATTCCAGAGCCAAATTGAATAGCAATGTGGCAAGCCCAAATCTCTGATTTAGTTCGATACTTACAAAATTTAGATTTCACGTTTTTTATTTAAAAAATTGGAAAACACAACATATTGAATGGATTTTATATTTATTTACTTTCAACATCAAAATGCCCTCGTCTTACTGCCAATCTATATTAACCTGATCCCAGTCTTCAATAAACGGTTGATCTATCGAGGCGATCATTATTCCACAATATAAACAATCGGACGCCAATATATTTTCAATGTCCACTTTGATTTGTTCTCGCGACGAAAGACTGTAGCCGTTAGTTAGCATTTGATGTTGTTGTTGTTGTTCGCTCACTGCCTGTGAGACCATAGTTTCTAATTGTTGCTTAAGACTAATTAATTTTCTGTTTTGTTCGGGGCTTAATAACGGAATGATTTGTTTTTCAAGACAATCACTATGAAATTTATGCCCACAAGGAAATAGGAAGAAGGGTTTCAGTAGTAGATATACTTCACATATTGCACATGGTTCTTGAGCGTTAATTGTAACGGATCGGTTACGAAATGTTTTAATATCACTACGGACACGTTCTGCTGCTTTTGCTGAATCTTCCATATCACGTTGTTGCTCGTGTATTTGCAAGTTGTACTCCTAAAAAGAAAAAGAAATCGAGTTTTATTGTTCTGAGTTTAAGAGATGGATATGAATATGCATAATGACTGGTTCGATGGTGCACAATACATACAACTGTAAAAAAAATGATTAAGGAAAAGGGGGAAAAATTTGTTTTTCCAAACTCTCCATAGAAAAGATATGAAGAAACATTGAAATAAGCTATAAGAGAATGCAGCTCCTTTAAAAAATTAAGGTTTTTAGGGTGTAATTTTTTACAGTCGCTTAACTTGGTATTAACAAAAAATGTCCACCATTGCATTACAATAAACACAATTGCAACTCACCTTTAATGCATCACATATAGCCTCCTTAAAATCGTCAATTTTTTGAAAGTCTGAAAAGAATGGCAACAAGTCCTCAATTCTCAATAAATCACATTCTTTGAGTAATTCTAGCGCTTTCTTTACATCATTTTTTCCTTTGATTTCATGTTCAGCTGAAAAGATTAAAAACACTTATGAAAAGAATTATATTTCCCAACTAATTTTCTACCAATTCTTAGCCATAACTTTCGTCTTAGTTCGCGATTTAATGGTTTTGATGCTGTTTCCTGGGCTAATTTAGAATTAAAGCTCAGTGCTAATTCAACAGCTGGATGCCACAACTCTAACAGACATTGCAAAAATACACAAGCTTCCTTCGCAGAGTGTTCTTCGCAAACCCTCAGAGCATAATGAACATCATAATGGATCAAAGAAATGTCGTGGCCTTGTGTTTCCAGATACGTTTTCAATTCATCCTGCTTATGCTTAGCATAGAGTTTAATGAGGAAATTGTGTAGAGCAGTGTCAGTAACGCCCATAGAATGAACCGCATACACTAAATATTTTATAACTTCTTGCACTTGTTCTTTATTATCAATGCAAATGAGAGTAGGTATCAATTTAACAGGGTCTAATCCTTTTTCCGGATTCATAATAGCTTTGATGGTATCACGGGGAATTTCTTCCATGAGGATTGGACCATATTTATAGTACAGATCTGGTTTATCTTGATTAACGAGTATGGATAAAGCAGCCTTGTAGTTATTTTGATTGATGTATTGATTAACAACTGATTCAAAATCTTCGTTTACTTTCGTCAGTGTAGTTAAATTGTGAGTATCTCCATGTGATGCCATTAAATCATAAATAACCGTTCGATTTTTACGCACACAACCAGCCACTCTGGGTAAATCCATGAAGCTATCAAAATTGGATTGTAATTGGCGAATTTTCGATGGATTATCTGCATTTCTCGCCATTTCAGTTAAATACAATTCAACCATCCACACTACTAACATTGTGATCTGTGTTTTATCTTGCTCAGTTAGTTTTTCAAGACGATTTTTCAAATACGTCATCAGGGCAGTTTTATCATCCAAATCGAGAAATTTCAGGCACACTCGTTCGAAACTTGTTTGTGTTTCAGAATAAATTAGGGCACTTTGAACATAATTTCCTTCAATAAAGTATTTTTCTGCTTTCCGACGTAGTACCAGGTCAAGGTATGCTGGATGATCTTTACTATATTTCTCAGCAAGAGCGAAATCTCCACGATCAAGATACATTTGCCAAACATTCCTCTGCTCGTTTGATACTTTAAAGCGGAATATCGCTTTTGGGCTATAAACGTAAATTAAGCCACTAAGGCAGTCTTTGACGATATCCGTTAGATTTCCGTATTGCTCTGAAAAGTATTCTTCGTAGATAATTTTTTGATTTAGAAGTGAGATGGCTGTCACACGATCGGAATACAGAAGAATAGCATGAAAATTTGTTAAGATAAATGTTTTGGGTGGCTTGGACTTTTTCACTACAGCTTCACTAGATTGAAGTGAATTAGTATCACTCGGAAAAGATATATTTTCAACATTCAGTATGAATCCTGGGCCTTCAGCTTTTTGGTCAATCTATAAAGGGAACTATATAGTCAAATACATCACGATTACGTGTTAGGTTAATTTGAATTCCAATTTAGACAAATTAATTGTTCGCATACATCACCAAAATAAACTCCGACTCCGGTCATCCAACCAAAATGGTTCGGAAATTTGGTGTTCACGTTAAGATTAAAGTGTAATTTCGAGAATTTCAAATCATGCGCTATTTCCTGATAATCTTGAGTATGCTCGGGAATATTCAAATAAGCATTGAAAATATTCTAAGTAATAAATAAAACATGAAAACTCAGTTTATCTAAATATTGCTCCTTTGCGACATACCTGCAACACAGGCTTATCTTCGGGTTTTAGAACCTCATGAAAGCGATATAGACGTGTAACTGTTGTAACGAGAACAATGAAACGTGTCGTGTTCGGCGCCCGAAAAAACTTAACCCCGGTGATAGGACAATGCTTCCCTTTGCCAATATCGAAAACCTATTAAAATTGATAGTTTTTTTTGTATTTTAATACTATCACTGGGTAATCTTTTAAGTTAATATAAATCCATAAATATTACCAAGCCTTCAATTTCTCTCATTCCATACAGTGGAAGATAATTGGGAAGCTATGTTATAAAGCGCAAGTCAATTGTTATAAATTAGTTACACTAGGGAACAATCACAATTCACATAAAATACTTTACCTGTTTCCAATTGTTATGCACAATTTTTTCACCGCTATCTATGCCAATTTCTGTTTCAAATATTAATCCTTTGCTTGTGCCAATTAATATAGGGCCAGTTGTGGAATCAGAAACATTTTCATAGTTGAAGCCAACAGCAGTAATTTCATGATCACGAAATTTATCAATTCGTTTGGGTTTACTCATTTTGCGGTTTAAATAGAGAAGTTCCGGTGACATGCTGGTTGATTTGGGAGTTAAAACGATCAACAAATGGTTTCCTGTTGGATCAAGGAATAGTTTAGACACACTTGAGCCACCCAAGTAATTTTCCAAAAACACCTCTGTAAAATAGAAACGAACATTTCAGGGTTTCGACATTTATGTTCTGCTTGCTTACTGTTAACTTTGAAATATGACATACTTTGGATGTATTCTTTACGCACAAATTTGTTTAAAACCTGTTCAATTCACACAAAAGGAAATATCAATTCAGTGATTATGGTCCATTTGATTTTTCACTTTCCTTATAGCTGAAGTGAAAAGAGTTGTCCCAAAAATTTTTTGGAAGAGGACTCATTAAAGGGGCAAATTACTATATGACTACATCTTTTCAAAAGATTTTTGTTCAGAAATAAAAATGTTTTGTGCTTTTTTTAGCGATATCGATTTCATCCATAATCGTTCGTTCTTCTTGTCTTGTCTGTAATGTGCTCTTTTTCTTCCCAGGTCACCATAGCAGTATCCAATGGATGGGCAAACATCTAACATGAAACAAAATTTTAGATCGAGAACAAACTCTTTGCGGAAGCAGTTAAAATGTTTGAGAAGAAAAGCATTGTTAGAATGCCCTCTGCGGATAAAAGATGACAAAAAGGCTGCTAAAAATTAAAGGGTATTCAGCACAGAACAAACCATTCCAGAAATTTGAAATAAATTGGTCAAATTTTCAGTGATGAGCAAGAAGCTTACTAAATTGCCTTGCCTGTTGGCCAATGTTGGAAAACATTCAGACACTGCTTCCCATCTTCGAACTCGTGATCGTGACTAGGATAAACTTTACTATTCTATTCTTACCATCTTGCCGATCTGGTTGCAATAAGAATAGCCGCAATAGAACATGATGAGACATCAAGCAAACAAGCCAATTATTTGCCACTGTCATATGTACAATGTCGTGCGGCAAATTAAGTTTCATTTTCTGCTTGCTAAATATCGGTGTATCTTCTTTTGTTCGAATCGTAACGTATCCTCGATTCTCTGCAACCCCATATTGGTCCAACAATGAAGACATTGCTTCTGTAGTTTAAATAATTTAAAATATTTCAATATTGAAGAAACCCATCAAATCTCAGATGGAAAAGTCTTTTGGTAAAACACTTGTTTTGACGTTCCAAGATAACTCCGCCCACCTGATTTCCAAAAGTCAGAACGACAGCAGAAGTCAAAACGACAGTTTTATACAGCGCCGTTAGAACGATCTGCGGATTTCATTGTAACGAAAGTACGGAGCTAGGAATTTAAATGTGCTATTTAAAACTTAGATAGATATGTGGTATACAACGAAGCCTGGCATCAGTATTCTAGGTAACCATGCCATATATGCAATCTTAGTATAATCCTAGTATAAACTATCAAGTGAAGTCAGATGTCAAAACGAAATGACAGGAAATTATAAATTTATCTGATTTCTAGCTATATTTTTCAATTATTTGCATTGGAAATGAGACGATAAGCACAAATAATTGGCAAACTTGCCTCAAAATGTATAAATAGTAATTTTAAAATAAAAACAATGTTGTTTCCTTTGCGTCTATACTTATTAATTTTTACAGTAAATACGTATTTCGACACGGAACATTCGGTCTTCTTCAGTACACTAAATAATTTTCCCTATTGATCTAGTATTTATACAACTAACTTTCTTCTATAACAATCATAAACTTCATCATAATCACTTTACAAACAACAAATCTATTAATTTTGAATCACTATTTCCGACATCTCCATTCAATCTCCGGTTCGCAGGTACTTTTCTAATTTCAATACTTTCACATAAATCAAGTTTATTGCTCGTTAATCCCTCTTTAATGCCCCTGAGGTTTTCCATGGTTATCGCATGTTCACCGCTTATGATATGCTCAGCAACTGATGATATCGCACTATTTTTCTTTTTGTGCTTTATGCTGGTGGCGTCTTTAACATGTTCTTCCAACCTTTTTCTTACTAATCGTTTAGTTTGACCTATATATACTTTTTTCACAAACAGGACACGTAATTTTGTATATCCCACTATTGTCATCCTCTCGTATACGAAAACATCAGCTCGAACCAATAGGCAGCAGCAGGAATAGGCAGCTTAAAGCACTGTTGGGCAGCGAAAAAGATCGGAAACTCAAGGACGAAAATAGTGGTAGATACAAAATTACGTGTCCGATTTGTGAAAAAAGTATATGTGGGTCAAACTAAACGATTAGTATGAACAAGGTTTGAAGAACATGTTAAAGAACCCTTTTTACATCAATTTAATGTAAATCTATTCGATAATTTTTACTCTACATTGAAGCTTTCATTACGTCGCACGGATATCGATCTCGTTTTCGGATGGCTCCGATAGCTTTTTAAATTACTTATGGAATTCTTTGTAGCTACATGAATGAGTTGCATTTTTTTTTCTAATAATTTTTTTCTGAAAAATTAATAGAGAAGAAAAATGTTAGAAGAAGGTGGTTTTGTCAGTCAGTGTCAAAAAGTCAGTTTAATTTATTTAATAATGGGATATTTCATTTCTACTAGGGGGCAAACGTAGTATACAAGGTTCGTATACCACATGTCTGTCTAGGTTTTTAGCAAGGCCTGCATAACGTACATGACGTCACAGTGGGAGCTGTCAAAAGCTGCTCAATTGGTCTAAAAGAACAGGTCAATAGGTCTAAAATCCTGGTGGACATTCTGGCGCCATGTATCCACTTTCGGGCCTGAGTGAGGGGGCATTGATTTTAGCCAGTTTATGTTGGACCGTTGGACATTTGGCACCCGATTGAATACGAGTACTTGACATCTTGAAACTGTTAATTATGAAAATTTTTCACAACCGATAATTTTTGTTTCTCGATATTTGCCTACGGCTTCTTTGTAGGAATGCTAGCTTTTAAAATGTGCCTCGTTTCTCATGAAGGAATAAGAATTATGAAAATAATCAGTAGTCAGTAGTTGAAATGAAACTGTGAGCGAAAATAGCTTTCGCAGCTAACTTTTATCAAATGATCCTCAGTTTTAATTATATTTTTCCCACATATTAACTGTCCTGCTCACGCCAATAGAGCTACGTTATTGTTGTCATATGCTTGATAGTTTGTTTATCGGAGCTTTTTAGCTTGATCTAACTTCCCGTTAATTTGAAAACGAAGTATTAGCACTATTTTGAGATTAATTCAAATATATTCATTATGACGAAACGATTGCTTATGTTCTCAAAGCTAACTGTCGACGAGAAGAAATGCCGGCCGTTGTGGCTCTATTCGTTTTTTATGGTTGACATTGTGATCGCCCTCATTAGAATAGCCCGCCACATTAGTCGTGACGTCACTATGTCGACCATAAAAAACGAAGAGTGCTACAACGATCTGCCATTACTTCTCGTTGACAGTAAGCTTTGAGAACATAAACAATCGGTCCGCCACAGTGAATTATTTTGAATGAATCTCAGAATTGTGTTAATACTTCATTTTCACATCAATGGGAAGTTAAATCAATCTAAAGAAACTACGACAAATTAAATTCCATTCCTTGGAACTATCAAACATACGATTTAACTATAATCGCGGTCATCATTGTGAAAGAAATTTTGTGTATTGCACTTGAAAAGTGAATAAAAATGCTTTTAGAAATAACATCCTATGTTCGTTTCTAGCTTTGAAATGATTTTTCTTGGTTTTCGAAAGAAAAATAGGTATATTTTTTAAATTGCGTGGTGGGCCTGCTAAAGAACCGGTCCAAAAAATCGCCTAGACTAAGATAAGGGACTGGCCAGCGAGTTCAATACGTTGTCCCAACCGCTGCGGAAATGGTTGACATACTGAGCCCGAAAATGCGGGCATACAAAGAACTTGTAAGTAGTAAAAAAGTGGGACTCGGATCATGTTAATAAGGTAGTTAGAAGACCAGGCCAGGAGAAAGACTGTGACCTTGTAAGTGTATTTAAAAATAAGGCAATAGCCGATTACGATCTTTGGGCAAACCCCTGGATGAAATACATTCGAAATACAATTTATTCGTTATAAAATCATAATACTATGGTTTAAATTTATGTGGTAACTGGTGCAATTGCAAAATTTTATAGTAAGTTGAAAAAACAAACTAATATAGCCCATGCAGTGAGCAACTCTTCGTTTCTCTGCTGATTTGGTGTGACTTGTTTCTGACACAATGGTGTAGATGCAAAGCATAGACTCTATATCAGATACGGGGAGTTAAAAAAGTAAGAAGTTGATATGCATCCCTATCCGAGGAATTGTCAAATAGCACTAAAAAGGTCAAAGAATAATAAAATAGGATCAATAGTGTAAAAAGGTAAACTAGGAAAGGGACTTCCCTCTAATTGCAGTGTATAGACTCTATGTCAGTAACGAAAAGTTAAAAAACTTAAAACACAAAAAGTAAAGTTGATATGCATTCCTGTCCGAGGAATTGCTAAAAAGTCAGAGAATAGTAAAAAAAGATCAATAGTGTAAAAAGGTGGACCGAAAAACCTCCAGGAACTCTCCATATTTTGATAATGTTGGCGCTGATGTCATTTATTAAATATTAATCTTTGCAGTGTCAATGTAAGTTCCAAACTCAACAATCAACATTCTGTCGTTTTTTTATCAGGATGTCCCTTACGGTGTTAAATCTTTTGAATTTGTTAAAGAAGTCAAATTTTATTTGTTTTGTATATATCACATCTAAAAAACTTGCGATCGAGGTCGTCCACTTCATTGCAGGACCTACACATTTCTGAATCTACGCATTTTGCCTTGAAAAGTCTCAAGTTGTTATATTTTTTGTTGACCAGAATTCTATTCAATGATTTAATGGCAGCGCTGCTGATCTCTAGGGTGTGGAGCCATGGTTTATTGCCTTTCGACTGGTGGATTCTTTTCCAGATACACTCAGTAAGTCCGCGACCTTTCTCTAGGCAGTGATTTATCCACTTATTTTTGATGCTTGAGGTGATAATATCCATGATATCATCCTGCTCTCAGTGGGTGTGTTCTAATGGGCTTCTCCTAGCTCCTTCTTTAGCGTGGAAATCAGCTACCGCAACCACCTCCACCCCTTTATGCCCAGGGATCCATAGAAGGTTAAATTTTATATTTGGTTTGGTATTAATAACCTGCCAGATGTCATTTATTACTTTCTTACGGTTTAAGTTATTTCCGATGTTCTGTAGTGTGACCCTGGAGTCTGTGAACAAGTGCAACATGGTAGTTGAGGTTACAGCAGGATCCTTCAGGGTGGCCAAAATAGCGTGCAGTTCAGCGTTGAGTGCAGAAACGCGCTCATTTAGACTGAAAGTAGAGACCTTGTTGTTTGTGAGGTTGACATAGGTACCTCCAACACCGGCAATTTTCTTTGCTCTGTTGGCAATAAAGACCAGCTGAGCTTTGTTCTGTAGTTACTCCACGTAGGAGATAAATCTGTCGTTGAAAGAGGTGTCACCGTGGTCATTTAGCGTATTGCAAATTGGATTACCAAACTCCAGAACTATCTTAAAGTTTTGTGGTCTACTGACCGTGACAGTGGGAATGATTTCGTCAAAGGAGGCCTTAAATTCCTAATGGACTTTGGCAAAACTGCAGGCAGTCATTTTTACTTCCACTAACTCGGTTTCTGGATAATTTTTGAAGAGGGCTTTGTTTAGCTCTCTTGCTGTTTGCAGCTCGGCTCTATCCTTGGTCATGAGCTTTTTGGCAATCTCAAATGTTTGTACATTGGCTGTACTACGTGGGAATCCGAGGCAGATTTTTAGTACGTTAGCAAAGGTAGTAATTCCATATTCAAGTAAAGATCTGATTAAGACTTTGTATAGATTTAGGGCGTTATTTGGTTTGAAGTTGTTCTTTGTTCTGCACAATATGCGGATCAGATTTTATTGGTTCTGTTTACTGATGGTTTCATTACTCCATTCTTTAAAGGGTCTTGTCCTATTTATTTTTTTTACAAAGGTAAAGAATGCGGTTTTGCCATGCGCTATGACTTCCGTTTATGCTGAAGGTGTGTTGTGGGTGTATATGCCTGAAAAAATTTATCACCTGTGCTTTGATTGAATTTACTTTCAAGCCCAGTGAGTCACAAGTTCTGCTAAAGTCATTAAGTTTAGCTTCCAAGGCGTCCACGGTATCTGGGAGCTTTCTTCCTTCTACAAGCATGAGGAAGCCGTCGGCATATTGTAGGACCATTATTCTTTCATTTGCAAGCTGATGTAGACCGGTGGTGTACATGTTAAACAGGAGTAGGCTTAAGATATCTCCTTGTGGTAGGCCGTTATTTACGGAGCCCCTTTGATTGTTTAACAACAGGATTCTATGGCTAAAAAGTTCTATGATCCAGTTTATGTATAGAGTGTTAATACCGATGTTAACTAAAGTATGTTTTAGAAGATTGAGATCTACATGTTCATAAGCGTTGACAATATCGAGATTAACATACCGTAGTCAATTGAATCAGCCCCAGGGTCCATGGGCTTCCTTTGTTCGCTGAAAATCTGTTGTACCTCCTCAGCTGTATATTGGTGGTCTGGGTTAACGTCGGTAGCAGCTTCCTTGATGATGCTTGCACCGAATGTTCTGGAGGTAACGAAGGCTTAGTTCCTCGTCCAGTTGGTTACTTGAGTTTCTGTTTTTGTGATTTTTGATATTCTTAATGAAGTTCCAGAGCCGTTTGGTGTTACCGTTGGCACAGACACTAAGGAAGGTTTTTCCCCATCCTTTCTTTATGGCCTCTCTGACCGCAGTTTTCCACGCATATCTCACCTCGTTCAAGGCAGACCAGTTCTCTTGTTTAAAGCAGCATTTTTTCTGTTCCAAATCTTTATGAGCTCATTAGACCACCAGTACTTGTTGGTGTATTTGATTTTTTTGTGTTGTTGTTGATGATTTGGCATACTCCATTGATGATATCCTCAAAGTTTTTGTTGAAATGGTCAGTCGCGATATCATTACCAATCCTGTCCCTGTTCCGATATAGCCGCCAAATGCTAGGATCCACTTTTGATGGTAATTTTAATGGAGGTATGTCCACTATTATTATCACACAGGTCGACCTTGAGTTCACAGCAGTTGTTCATCTCAAAAGCTACGTTTGACAAGGTAACATCCGGTGAGGATTGAATCTATTTCCCCTCAACTGTGATCCTTTTAAAGGTGTAGATTCCCGTATTCAGTATTCTGCAGCCCAGGTTTTCAACCCATTCGAGTAGGTATTTACTTTAAAGTGTTTGAGCGGTAATCCCCTCAATAAGAGTGTCTCGCATTCATGTCACATCCTATCATCATTTGTATAGTGAAATCCAATTGTTGTTTGATTTGATCCAACCCAATTTTGAACGCTGTAGCTGTGATGCGTATATTGAGACAAGGACCAGGTTGTTTTTGAGATTTAAAGTTTGCACTGCAACCGCTTCCAGATTGCTATTTAAATTAATATGCCCATATTTAATTATCAAAAAATGAAATATAACGCTTCCTTTAATATTCGTTGAATGTTTATTAATTTTTACAAACACCGCAGGTTTCGGAATAAACACCTATTCCATCCTCAGTGCAAACTAACTCCGCAGTCAATGGAACGAGACGATTGGAGGCACTTGTTGCAGGAATCGAAGGCCTGAGAGTGGCTGTAGTGCTGCGAAAAAGAGCTTTAACCGACTGTATTGTAAAAAAAATTACTTTGCCATTTTGGCAGTCGAATTTAAAAGATGGCACATTTTGTCTGGATTTCTAAATAGTATGACACTTGCTAGATTACTTCATAATTGAGGAACACTTTGAAGTCATATTTCATGCCGATTCTGCTTAAATGTGGTCGAGATAGATATTAAGGCTACTTTCATCCAAGAGTGAGATGGATTGACGCATTATTTCAACTAGTGTGAGTGAAACAGATAGAGACGCCACCACAAATACTGCAGTATGTTACGCTCTTTCATTTACTGCGCATCTTTCTATAGGTATCCGTAATACGCTTTCTTTATTGGATTTGATTTTCATTATGATTTGGATCCATCTGCCTCATTTCTGACTACCCTGGACTTGTTTTAATCATGATCCCATATTTGTGTAGTGTGAGTGTAATCATGCCATATCGATACACCCTGCAGTAATACACCAACATGCATCTTATTTATGGGGAATGCTTTTGTAACGCTAATACTGTAGCTAGTATACATCGTGAGAGATAATTAAACGCTGAGCGATCATCGAGTGTTTATAAATGCGCATCGATCATTCTCAGAAGGTCGATTCTCTAGTTAAATGGTTAGCAAAGGAAACCCCATCATGCCCTGGGCGGACAAAGTGTAATAAACATAAGCAGTCGAGCAGCTCCGTGGTGATCAGGAGTGGCTGCTCCTGAAGAGATAAGGTGGTCACCCCGTGGAAACTGTTTAGTTTGTTGTTTTACTAGTGTAAAGTAAACTACATCCGTCAAGTTTCCATCCTTTAGGCAGAGATGAGTGGTTCACTTCAGCCACTTTAACATCTTTAGGTTTGACATTCCCCTTGTAATGCAACGACCTTCTTCGGAGAAAGTAACGGTTGCTTTTTGTGTAATGTTTGTGTTTTTCTCAAGCCTCCGTGTCCGCTAACTTTAACGAGGCAAAAAAAATATTGAATTACTGTAGAGTAGCTTAATTGACACCTAATAAAACATTTCGAAAGGTAATAAAAATTGATCAGTACGTCTTGTAGAGTAGAGAACGCGTGATAAGTATTTTGTAGTGCAGCTTCGTGGCTCAACAAGAACCCGCCTCATATGATCCCGCAAATGCTAGTCGTCAAACACGCGTACGCGGTCGTTAAGCAAAGCTAGTTAGCTGAGCTTGGTGTTGTTTATAGCTCACTGATACTTGTGCCAGACCATCGACCCCATGTCCTACACGGGAATTTCGCACGAATTGAGATATGAAAATCATTACAAAAGTCTTCCAAGCAATTGAACAGGACTCAAGTACTTCAGTACATGGAATTGAAGTAGCATTGGAGTACCCAAAAGTACTGCACTTTTTTTTTTACAAAAAACCACTTTTCCCCCATTCAACATACAACGAGTATAAAGTCTGCTGCCCCGATTCTACCCAGCCAGAGTGTAATTTTGTTGAACAAGGATTCTTTGAAAAAGGACTACGGTCTGATGAATCAGCATTTTAAAAGGATGGTTACATGAACCTTCACAATTTGCATGAATAGCACGTGCAAAATGTAAATTTGATGCAGGAAGATGGATAGAAATACCACGGACGGGAAATTTTGAATTCCTGAAATTTCATTAAATTTTTTTAAAAATACAAGCTAATTAATTTTACTCTCAAGTTGTCCTCAAATACCGTACGCACCCTGTATATACATATATATACACGAGCAGTCCGATAAGAACTTCACTACCGTGCAGTACTTTCATGTACACGGCTACTGTCAAAATTTCAGCCGAACCGGAGTTTAAATGTGGTCGTATGACGGTTGCCCATGAGCCGCGCCCAGATGCCCCAAAAACGGCTACCACGGAGGATAACGTGACAAAAATCCACGAGCTCGTATTGGCAGACCACCGATTGAAGCTGCGCGAGACAGCTGAGACAGTAAGCATCTTAAAAGACCACGTAGGTCATATCCTGCATGGAGTTTTGGCCATGAGAAAGCTGTCAGGGCGATGACAACGAACGCAACCATGATACCATTTTAGAGCAGTATTTGACGCTGTTTAAGGGCAATCCGAAGAAGTTTCTGCATCGTTTTATGACCATTGATGAAACATGGCTCCACTAGTACACACCAGAGACCAAGGAGCAGTCGAAATAGTGGACTTCACCCGGTAAACGTGCTCTGGTGAAGGCGAAGACTATCCTATCAACCGGAAAGATTATGGCTAATGTTTTCTGGGATTCACAAGGTATGATCTACATCAATTACCTGTAGAAAGCCAAAACAGTCACAGGGCTCTAATATGCCGAATTATTGGGCCGAGTCGACGCCGTATCAGAGAAAAAAGGCCCCATTTGGTGAAAACAAATGTGCTTTTCCCCCATGACAACGCACTGGCTCACACCTCCGATATCGCCACGGCCTAATTGGTTGAATTGAGCTGCGAACTACTACCCCATCCACCGTACTCTCCAGATTTGGCCCCTTAAGGCTTGCTTTTGTTTCCAAACTTAAAAAAGTCACTCGCTGGGCAGAAATTTGATTCGAATGAGGAGTTTATCGCTGTCGCAGAAGCCTGCTTTGTAGGCCTCGAGAAAACATATTTTTCAGAGGTGTCAAAGAAGCTGGAGCATCACTGCGTCGTGTTTATGTTGAGAAATAAATTGCCACTTTTCCAAAATTTTCGTTTTTCTTTTGTAGGCTAAGTACTTATCCGACCGCTCTCGTATGGACACTAGTCAAAAAAGGTTTACGTACCAGCTGTGCTCATTTCAAATTTATTCAAAAAATGATTGAAAAATAATTTTTCGAAACACAAATTTGAACTTTATTTACATATTGCAATTCAGTCTTTTAAAATAAACAAATTTAAGATAAAAGCAACTACAAAATAAAATATAAACGAAAATTACTCCAGAAAAAGCTTGCGTACAAACAAATAAAAATTTATCCAAAATTTATTTAATATAAAAAGTGTATTTGTTAATAACTAGTCAGATATCCTTTATGCTGAATGACCTCTTTCCAAGGATTTGGTATTGAATTGGTGAGATTTGATGTCTCCTCAGTTGAAATTTTATTCCATTCCTCCAGCATTACATTTTTTAGCATCTCATTCGATGAAATGTGGTGTTGGAGGATCCGACGCTCTAACAAATCCCATAAATGCTCAATGGGATTGAGGTCTGATGACTGCGGAGGTGTATGTGATTGTTTTGGCACATTGTAAAGTAGCCAAAGCTTAACAATTTCTGCAGTGTGCTTGAAGTCATCGTAACGTTTAAACAAAAAGCTTTTCTCCAACCCCAGTTTTGTTGCATTTTGCTACAAATTAGTCTTAAGTATACCAAAATAAACTTTTTTGTCTATTATTGATTCAATAAACACGACATTACCTACCCCATTACTAGCCATACACCCCCAGACCATGACACCCCCACCACTATATTTCACTGTTGGCGCGCTCTTTTATTTCCAAATGTGCAAAATTTTTTTTCGTCCGAAAAAAAACTTTTTTCCAGAATTTCGGTACTTTATTAATATGTTCGTGAGCAGATGCAATTCGTTGATTAATGATGCAAAGGGCTTCTTTCGTGCAACTCAGTTAGGATACCCATCTTTCTTCAAAATTTTACACACTGTATCGCTACAAATTGATTAAATCTTTCCTTTACAACTTTTGCAAGTTCAGTAGCCTTAATTCCTGGATTTTTCTCTACTATACTACGTATATAGCGTTTTTCTTGATAAGTCAATTTCCAGGGTCGTCCCGAATTATCGATTTATACATTTCAATTAGTCTTTGAATCAAAGAGCGTGTCCTACCCACCGTTTCTCCAATTTCACGGAACTTTTTGACTTCCTTCCATAGTTTGACTATTATATCTCTTCCACTGGTACTTGTTTGTATACCCATCTTCCATAGTTTGACTATTATATCTCTTCCACTGGTACTTGTTTGTTTTCTATTTTCGTCCATTTAATATTTAAGTTTTTAGACCAATTTATCACATAAACACTCCAAACAATACAAATAAACTCATACTACTCCCGCTTCACTCAAAAATAGTGTTTCGTATTCCCATTTCTTCGGCAACAGTTCTTGGGGCTCCCCCTTTACTCTTTTATACGCAAACTTTTTCTGCGAAAAGAATTCCAACTTTTTAAATATTTACATACGCATAAAAGCATGTTGCAACATCAGCCGTCGTAGCTTTCTAATTCAATGCAGATATTTGAATTTTTGCGTATTTGAATTAATAATGAGCCCTATAGGATTGCAGTTTATATTGTACCAATGCCAAAACTGACGATAGATACAAGCCATATGGCAGCAGCGCTTACTACCACACACATGACCATTAGTAGGCCGACTTTGCTGGCTAACTTACATGGCGTTATATGAAGAATTGTGGAGGTGCCAACAAAAGTTCGAGGTTTTTTACGGTTTAGAGACGGATTTCTACAGTGAAATCCAAATGATCCGCGGAGAACACAACAGCGCTTCTAGTGAAGTGGAAATTATTTCAGTTCTTATACCCGTTTAGTTTTTATCGCCTTCCAAAGTGAATTTATAGGAGTTTGTTTACATCTCAACGCTGAGCTATCAGTCGAAGGTGCAAAACGTGTGTTTCATTTGCTCGTCTTGGAAAGTTTAGGAGCACAATGGGCTATACAAGGTGAATTTATAGCATGCACGGAATGCGTTCGCCACGTTTTTTATTCGGAAAATAGTATATATGACGAAATATAAGCATTTGCTAATGCCGCAGTTGGGTGACAGCTACCGGAAGCTTGTCCATAGTAGGCCGACTAATACATATACAAATTGCTACCATATGGCTTGTATCTATCGTCAGTTTTGACCAATGCCAAAACTGACGATAGATACAAGCCATATGGCAGCAGCGCTTACTACCACACACATGACCATTAGTAGGCCGACTTTGCTGGCTAACTTACATGGCGTTATATGAAGAATTGTGGAGGTGCCAGCAAAAATTCGAGGTTTTGTACGGTTTAGACACGGATTTCTACAGTGAAATCCAGATGATCCATGGAGAACACAATAGCGCTCCTAGTGAAGTGAAAATTATTTCAGTTCTTATACCCGTTTAGTTTTTATCGCCTTCCAAAGTGAATTTATAGGAGTTTGTTTACATCTCAACGCTGAGCTATCAGTCGAAGGTGCAAAACGTGTGCTTCATTTGCTCGTCTTGGAAAGTTTAGGAGCACAATGGGCTATACAAGGTGAATTTATAGCATGCACGGAATGCGTTCGGCACGTTTTTTATTCGGAAAATAGTATATATGACGAAATATAAGCATTTGCTAATGCCGCAGTTGGGTGACAGCTACCGGAAGCTTGTCCATAGTAGGCCGACTAATACATATGCAAATTGCTACCATATGGCTTGTATCTATCGTCAGTTTTGACCAATGCCCTTCCACACAGGCCAGAAAGCGGAAGCATGACGTCACGATTTTAGACCTATTGACCTGTTCTTTTAGACCGATTGAACATTTTTGACAGTTTCCACCGTGACGTCATGTACGTTAATTGCTTTCTTTTCTGGCCGCAAACTTTTTTGACTGGTGTATGGATCAACCTGAAAGATTATAATTTTTAATTTATTATTCATCAAATAAAATATCTCTGTATACTCTGGAACTAACTAGTAGAAACATAGTTAAAGATTGTCACGGGAGCCTTCCACACACGAGTTTAAGGGTGGCCGCGGTCGTATTTAAAAGTATAATATAAAAAAGGAAAAAAAAAAAAAAATATAAGTTCTCCGCGAGGATAACTTCCCGAGCCAAGCGGAAGTAGAAATTTAAAATGTATTTAATCTTTTTTTTTAATTTTAGTTGAAACTCTTAACCTAGTCACGAAATTTAGTGTAAAGTAATAAAACATTAGTTTGCTGTTTTGCGTAGATAAGTCAAGCTTTACATATAAGAACTAGGTACAGTGAAAGCAATCGACAAAAGCGGCGAAAAAAAAAAGAAAAATAATAAATTTCCGTGTCTTGTAGCCGGCATTTCGCAAAAACGTCGAGATTCCGCATCTGTTCTCACCAATATTGACGTCGTGACGTGCACGGATAAGCGGACGACGCGATCGTAGCATTTACAAGTGAAGTTCATGGAGAGAAAAGGCAAATTACACGAATTTAGTGAACAGCAGAGAGATAATCGCCTATAAGATCTCTAAATTGCAATCATGGCAGACATAGCATATCCGCCAGGATGTAAACCATTAACCGAGGATCTCGGTGCCAACGAATTGATTCGGCGACTTAAAACTCTAACACACACACTACAAACGATGGGACAAGATGATGGAGTATATCAACATTATACAACACTAACATCTTTACTACCATCAGAACCTGGTGCATCAACATCAGGACATCGCTTCATGACTGACCTGCTCGTAGGATCTCTGATGGCTGAAGGCGGACTTGAAACAGCCTTAAACCAAGCAATAAATTCAGAACCCGACGACAGTATGAGTAGTGAACATAATCTTCCACTACTGCATTTAATAAAACAGCTATTACGAAATAACTCTGCGCTTACCCAGTCAAGGCTATCTCAACTTCTCATAAACCCACCTTGTTGCAAGGTGGATGAAAATTACATCACCACCTCACCGGAACATACATCACCAAGCTTAGATTTGTTACATCGATTCCAGAGGCTGCTTTTCTCTCATATACATCAAGCAAAAAGCGAGGATCTATCGGGAGCTGAAATGCTTTTGGGCAAATACATTCAAAGTGCAATTAGTTTGTGTACAGTGTCAGTTCAACGAGCCAGCGAAATCGCATTTCAAGGAAAAGACGGCGTTGCTGAGGTATTGAAATCTGATATATCCGATACTCTACTAAACGAAATGATAATCGGACTGATCGTGATTCATCGTGATACGCCAAATATACTGCCATCATTCGAATGGACAAAATATTTTGTACCACTGCTTCATGCTTTAGACTCACTGAATCGTCTTATTTGCGATTATGATATTCAGGATTCAGACGATATGGGATGGCCTGGCATTATATGCAGGGGTGCAGTAAAAACTACGACTGTACCGGAGGAACCTCATATAATACGTAAGAGTGATATGGAAAATCACTTCCTTGATGGCGGAGAATGGATAATCATAAACGGCAATATATACGATGTGAAGGATTATTTATGTGATAATCAATCCACCAACGATTTGATTCATTCAGGCATCGGTAAAGATTTAACCGCCGAACTTAGTACTCATCCACATCTGTCAACTCTAGAATACATAACCAATCACCTGAAAGTTGGAAAATATGGGCCTAGTAATTGCGAAGAGAAGTCACGAAATCAACAGAACAAAACTCTTACTCATTTCAATTCCGAGCGCGCTCTTTCTTATCTTTTGGGTCTGCGCGTGAGCATCTCACAAAACGGAACTCCACTGCAACCAGCCGAAATGCAATGTAAGAATCTCTTGCAATCAAAAATCTTGAGTGGTGGTCTTCAAGTACTACAGCCTTCGAATCCCTTTGACGAAGAACAAGGTGAAGCTAGGAGCTGTGCCTCAACAGCTGGCAACACACCAACCGAAGCATCAA
Organism: Odontomyia ornata; assembly: GCA_963969285.1. Taxonomy (NCBI): domain Eukaryota; kingdom Metazoa; phylum Arthropoda; class Insecta; order Diptera; family Stratiomyidae; genus Odontomyia; species Odontomyia ornata. Next base: position 425,710,761 of record OZ017739.1, on the reverse strand, counting down.
ATCAAATAGCCCCCAATGAGATTCCACACATGAACGCCTGGCCACATATGCTGATCAATCAGCGCGTTGACGCATTTATAAACGTATTAACTGAGGCTCGAACTGCTGATCCTCTTTTCACCGCTTGGGTGAATATCATCGAAAGATTCTGCAAAGAGTCGAATTTAATATGGCACCAAGAAAATAAAACGGATGCGCATCAGTTGGCTAAACAAGCTAACGAATGCTCCATTCCATCAAATGAGTTAAGTTCCAGTGCAGAAGTGCCAACAAAGACTCCAACCTCGATGGATTCATCCGATTGTGGAAGAGCATCAAACAACAGCGGAAAAAAATCCCACATTCAAAAGACCGTGATATTCAAAAACCTACCGCAGAACACATTCGCACTAAAAGAAAATCTCCAGTAGCTGAAGCCATCGAAACGTTAACTTCGACGCAAGGCGCTCCTTTAACTGCTGCCGATGCATGTCCGAGTAGTCCCAGTGTTGTGAAATGAGTTGAAAATCCGACATGCAATGAAAACAGTCCTAATACCTCTATATTGAGTCGATCACAACACGAAAAACAAAAGTTGGTCTCGGCAACTAAATAAACATTGGGAATGACAGTTCCCACCGAGAGCTTTTGAGCTGCCATATGATCAATGCGATCAACTGAACTTTTACAACAACGCCTACGGATAATGCAGCAAAGTTTGTAATGCCGCGCGCCTCCACTGGACGAGGAAGTGGAGCCACGTTCGAAAGCTCGTTGGGAGGAAAGCGTGGCAACGAGAAGCGATAAAAGGCCCCGGATGGAACTTGAAAAGCTCTCTTCTTTGGATTCTGGGAATTGGACTAGGCGAGGATTTTGGCGGAATTGGTTTTTTTTGGAGGTTAGGCGGAATATTGGAGAAAGTGAAATTTTGGAGTTGGCGGAACGGCCAGGAGAACGTTACGATTGGAAGCCGCAGACTAGGGGGCCCCCGGATAGTTAGCTACTATCGACATACGAAAGTAAGAGAATTTTTTTTCGTGGTAGTATCCCTTTTTTTGTATACTTTATTTTTGTTAAATCGAAATTTCATGATAATAATAATTAGTTCCAATAGCATTTGTTTTTATAGAATTCATTTCCACAAGTGGAGCGTACAAAAGTGTAAGTTTTGGCTCGGGAAGTGGCGTAGTGGGCGAGCACGAGTAGTACCCCAGGTGTGGAAGGCTCGAGGGTGCTCCGCCAACACGTGGTGTGGCTCAAGGGTCCGGCAGGACATAAATTCCCATTAGGTTCCACGCGCTGTTTAGGTGTGCGAGTGGGTGTAGGGAGGACTAGGCGACTCAGTCGGTACACGAGCGCGGAAAGAACGTCGGTGCCGGTACGAGTCTTTGACGAGTCGCGATTCTCGCTTGGCGACTCCCGTGGGGCCCATTGGAAAAGCGAGTGGCGCACGGCCCCTCTTCATTGGGCTAACCGGGTCCGAGGGCCCCAGTCGAAGATCTCTACCAGAGGCCCAGAGTGCTCCGGGACGGAGAATTTGCAATAAGATATTTATACGTCTTTGAGTGGAAACAAAATATGGTCTTAAAATATTGTTATGACTGAGTGATATTAATTTATGTTTATCGTTACTCAGAACCTGTCTCGCACGCCCCATATTACATACATACATATATAATGAGCAATTACACATACATAAATATACAAGAAAGGCAGAAAACATACTGACAGCGAAACTAGTTGTCTAGTAACAGCGAAACTAGTTGTCTATTAACCATAGTAACCATAGGTGTATATGTCTTTGCTGGTAACTAAACATAAATAAAATTCGGTCGTAACCAATAAAATATTATTAAATAATGATATGTTTAGAGTACGCCATCGCTCAATGGCTTTATATTAATGAAATGAAACAGAAATTCACTAGCTAACATGACATAAAACTTTTAAATGAAACACATAACAGTACAGTAATTTTATATGGACGATATTCTGATAACAGAATTTTTCATTTTTATTTAATCCGACTAAATTATATAGAATCAATAAGCCGTTAATTGCTAATGTATTTCAATTTTTTATTTTTTATTCAGTAGTTTCATTAGAAGTTTCGCGCATAGCGCTGAAAGTAACGGTTGCTTTTTGTGTAATGTTTGTGTTTTTCTCAAGCCTCCGTGTCCGCTAACTTTAACGAGGCAAAAAAAATATTGAATTACTGTAGAGTAGCTTAATTGACACCTAATAAAACATTTCGAAAGGTAATCAAAATTGATCAGTACGTCTTGTAGAGTAGAGAACGCGTGATAAGTATTTTGTAGTGCAGCTTCGTGGCTCAACAAGAACCCGCCTCATATGATCCCGCAAATGCTAGTCGTCAAACACGCGTACGCAGTCGTTAAGCAAAGCTAGTTAGCTGAGCTCGGTGTTGTTTATAGCTCACTGATACTTGTGCCAGACCATCGACCCCATGTCCTACACGGGAATTTCGCACGAATTGAGATATGAAAATCATTACAAAAGTCTTCCAAGCAATTGAATAGGACTCAAGTACTTCAGTACATGGAATTGAAGTAGCATTGGAGTACCCAAAAGTACTGTACTTTTTTTTTTTACAAAAAACCACTTTTCCCCCATTCAACATACAACGAGTATAAAGTCTGCTGCCCCGATTCTACCCAGCCAGAGTGTAATTTTGTTGAACAAGGATTCTTTGAAAAAGGACTACGGTCTGATGAATCAGCATTTTAAAAGGATGGTTACATGAACCTTCACAATTTGCATGAATAGCACGTGCAAAATGTAAATTTGATGCAGGAAGATGGATCGAAATACCACGGACGGGAAATTTTGAATTCCTGAAATTTCATTAAATTTTTTTAAAAATACAAGCTAATTAATTTTACTCTCAAGTTGTCCTCAAATACCGTACGCACCCTGTATATACATATATATACACGAGCAGTCCGATAAGAACTTCACTACCGTGCAGTACTTTCATGTACACGGCTACTGTCAAAATTTCAGCCGAACCGGAGTTTAAATGTGGTCGTATGACGGTTGCCCATGAGCCGCGCCCAGATGCCCCAAAAACGGCTACCACGGAGGATAACGTGACAAAAATCCACGAGCTCGTATTGGCAGACCACCGATTGAAGCTGCGCGAGACAGCTGAGACAGTACGCCATCGCTCAATGGGTTTTTATAAATGAAATGAAACAGAAATTCACTAGCTAACATGACATAAAACTTTTAAATTAATGAAACACATAACAGTACAGTAATTTTATATGGACGATATTCTGATAACAGAATTTTTCATTTTTATTTAATCCGACTAAATTATATAGAATCAATAAGCCGTTAATTGCTAATGTATTTCAATTTTTTATTTTTTATTCAGTAGTTTCATTAGAAGTTTCGCGCATAGCGCTGAAGATGGTCGGCAGTACCGTCCGAAATGCATTTGTATGTGTTTTAAAATAAAAAATCGTTTTCTTACCATCAAACTCTTGGTTTTTTTATTCTAAATCAATATTTGTGGTCAATATGGGAATTTTAATTTTTATTTCATTAATCTAAAACGACCTCAAAGTGTTCATATCTAACAGATTAAAGTGTTAGAAAAAGTTTCTGGACTCATAAAACTTTTAAGCTTAATATAGAGATAATCTTAAAAAATTAAATAGATAGAAAGTCACCATTGCAATTGAAAATAACTTGTGATTATGTTGTTTGTGTGTATACGTATTCTTAACCACGATCAAAAACGAAATAGTGGTCTCCGATAGCGAAAATAATGGCTTATGACGATCAGGTATTGAGGGCGTGAGCAGTAGATAATTATCAATACACAAAGATTTAATAGAAGAAATATATCCATTTGTGTTTTCCATATTAATATTCTGATTAAATGATTTTCGAATAAAGGAATCAGGATGAGAAACCCAATTGGATAAACGCTTGATATTCAATTCAATAATATAAAATAAAAAAAGGTTTAATTCTGGTCTTGTCGGAAAGAGAATTGTTACTTTAATATGCCCCGTATTATTTCTAAGCCACTTAAATTAAACACGAGTGAATTCAACTGATTGATATTTACATTATGTATATATTTTTACTATATAAGCACTGCTTTCTTCAAATTCATATTAGAGCAGGCAACGATATCAGGCATGTATCTCGCTGAGTCTCGCTTTAGCTTCATAAATGTTCCGTCGTTGAGTTATCTACAATTTTAAAAGCGGTTTCCCGGAAATCGCAATTGAAATATCGCATAGCTTCTAGCAATCTGAGTTTTCAAATAGAATTAAAAATTTAGTCTCGATATGCAATATGAAATATTAGAAGATCGCGTAAAACTGAGGGCTTCCCCGACTTCCTAAGCAAATCTTATTGGTATCTTACGAATACATCTATTATCTCCCGATAAGTTTGAATGGGACTGATATAGGATGTACTGTGAGCAACTAAATTGCGCCTTAGTGAACTATATACTCTGAAATTGCCATACATGGTGAATTTCAACATGAATCATTGCCAATGTTATGAAACATACTAGCTAGATGAAAAGTCTATGTTAGTGTCTGATGTGACCCTTTACGAATTATTAACATAGAGTATCAAGATGGTTTTCAAAGAGGATGTCTACGATTGCCCAAATATCCTCAGTGAGGTAGGTGCTCGAAAAATTTTGAGAACATAACGCGTCGATAAAATCTTCCGGTACCTAAAAATTCTTAACTTTGGCGTTCTAAATAAACTTGTCCCTGTGGCCAAGGATATAGAAATGCTAAACATAGAATATAAGGTCAAAATCAACAGGAGGAATTATTCGAAAATATCTCAATTGGATTAGATCTAAAACAGGAATGGATTGTTTCAATGCTGTTCAATCAATAAGGAAACTTTTTATATTTATAATTTGAAGTTAATAAAATCGGTTTTGCGGTTAATGAAATCTAAACTAAATTCATACATACTAAGAAGTCGACCTTCATATAAAGTATATAGAAAAGATTGAGATCTGGCGACGGATAAATGTTGATCTAAAGTCAAGACATGTGCAAGGAGAATAAGCTTCCTATAAACCATCCAATCATGCTGCTTTATGGATGCAACGCCTAGACCCTAAAAAGAAATTTCAAAAGGCTCTGGATCTGTTACAACGTAAAAATAGAGACATTTACAACGACGAGTTGTCTGATATTTACGCGAACCTGGCTGCTCCCATTTACGTAAACCTTCGCAAACAGCCCGCTCCGCAATTTAGTTTACAAAGGGTGCGAGACAAGGTCACTGCTGTTACTTATACATAACCAGGCACTTTTCCTTAAAACAAAGTTCACTATTAAAAAAATGCCATGTCTTTATATTCAGTAGAAAATTCACTATATTATTTACAAATCTTAAATTTCCAACTTAAGCGAAACTCAACATAACTTATGATATAATGTCAAATTTAACTATCAGTCGATAATTTGAAGACGCATATCGTTTGTCAAAAAGTTAGTAACTCCTCGCAACACTTGTACTTGGATTGCTGGACTACATCCACCAGCTATAAGAGGCAGAAGCATTGCAACATCAGTTATGTCTAAATCAGCCACAGCAGTCATGATATGTTGCAACAGTCTTTCTCGTTGCCTGTCTGTGAGTTCGTTACGAATAATATCACCAGCTGATCGAAACTTGCCTGAAAATAATTACGTGGTATTGGATATTTTTAAGTTGATGACTAAGCAACATTCAACAATACTAACCTTTAGCCATACTAGCTGCTGCGAGGGCTCCAGCGACTCCACCAGCTGCTAGGCCTACAGGCCCTAAAAGAACGCCTCCAACAAAGCACGCTGCTCCACAAAGAACAGCTCCTTTACCGGATTCTTTTAATGTCACACGTATCTCCCTTTCATCCGTTAGTATAGCTACAGCGTCGAGTAGTTCCCGCGTATTGATAGGCATTTTGAATATTACCAGTTGTTAATCTTAATTCGATACAGAATCAAAAGTGAATTTTTCCGCGGCAAACTTACTTTAAGTTTGATTATGTATTAGTAACGCCACCCGAAATTAAATGATCGTTGAAATTGATAACACAATATTAGAAAGATCTTGGTCCAAGGGTTACCGATACACCTTGCAACTGTCAACTATATTGATAGTGAGCACCACTGGTTTGATTTAAATGCTGATTTAGAATAGTTTCTGATGCGCATGCAATCATGATTTAAGCCAAACTTTTGTCCGATGAGTTATCAAGGATCGTGGTTTTGTGGCGATTGTGGCCCACGAAAGCTTACAATGGGATGACAACAGATGACGCTCAGCTGACGATATTCACCATTGAGTTATTAAATCATACATCTTATTCATCTGAGATATTCACCACGGAGAATTGAGAGTGCCGTCCAATACTTTCAGAACATATATACCATAATACAATAACTAGTGATTGTATTATGATATATACCAACTAGCATCTGCAATCGAGGAGCTGTCAAAATGAGCAGGCAGATAAGAGGCAAATAAATGTATAAAAGAAGAATTAAAGTTTACCATGTTTTGGTTCAATTGCTTGCGAATTCAAGTTGTTTGTTTTCCATACATATGCCCTTCTAGTCCATTTATCTCTACTCTAGAAGTACCGTAAGAAACCAAATTTGTTCTAGATGCAGCTGTTGGGTCAATATCGCAATAAGGTGAGTAGGCAGGTACCAAAACTGACGATAGATACAAGCCATATGGCAGCAGCGCTTACTACCACACACATGACCATTAGTAGGCCGACTTTGCTGGCTAACTTACATGGCGTTATATGAAGAATTGTGGAGGTGCCAACAAAAATTCGAGGTTTTGTACGATTTAGAGACGGATTTCTACAGTGAAATCCAGATGATCCGCGGAGAACACAATAGCGCTCCTAGTGAAGTGAAAATTATTTCAGTTCTTATACCCGTTTCGTTTTTATCGCCTTCCAAAGTGAATTTATAGGAGTTTGTTTACATCTCAACGCTGAGCTATCAGTGGAAGGTGCAAAACGTGTGCTTCATTTGCTCGTCTTGGAAAGTTTAGGAGCACAATGGGCTATACAAGGTGAATTTATAGCATGCACGGAATGCGTTCGCCACGTTTTTTATTCGGAAAATAGTATATATGACGAAATATAAGCATTTGCTAATGCCGCGGTTGGGTGACAGCTACCGGAAGCTTGTCCATAGTAGGCCGACTAATACATATGCAAATTGCTACCATATGGCTTGTATCTATCGTCAGTTTTGGCAGGTACACAAAACTGACGATAGATACAAGCCATATGGTAGCAGATTGCATATGTATTAGTCGGCCTACTATGGACAAGCTTCCGGTAGCTGTCACCCAACTGCGGCATTAGCAAATGCTTATATTTCGTCATATATACTATTTTCCGAATAAAAACGCCCCGAACCCATTCCGTGCATGCTATAAATTCACCTTGTATAGCCCATTGTGCTCCTAAACTTTCCAAGCTGAGCAAATGAAGCACACGTTTTGCACCTTCGACTGATAGCTCAGCGTTGAGATGTAAACAAACTCCTATAAATTCACTTTGGAAGGCGATAAAAACGAAACGGGTATAAGAATTGAAATAATTTTCACTTCAATAGGAGCGCTATTGTGTTCTCCGCGGATCATCTAGATTTCACTGTAGAAATCCGTCTCTAAACCGTACAAAACGTCGAATTTTTGTTGGCACCTCCACAATTCTTCATATAACGCCATGTAAGTTAGCCAGCAAAGTCGGCCTACTAATGGTCATGTGTGTGGTAGTAAGCGCTGCTGCCATATGGCTTGTATCTATCGTCAGTTTTGCAGGTACATATACTGAAAAAGTCTGCGTACACCTCATTAGTAAGTACCAAAGCTCACGTAAGATAAGAAGCCATATGGCAACAGCGATTACTACCCACACATGACCATTAGTAGGCCGACTTTGCTCTCTAGCTTACATGTGGAGGTGTCAACGAAAATTCGAGGTTTTGTACGGTTTCGAGATGGATTTCTCCTGTGAAATCCAGATGGTACGGGGAGAACACAATAGCGCTCCTAGTGAAGTGAAAATTATTTCAGTTCTTTTACCCGTTTAATTTTTATCACCTTCCAAAGAGAATGAATTTGAGTTTTTTTATTTTTCAAAGCTTAGCTATCAGTGGAAGGTGCAAAACATGTATCATTTGCTAAAAGTGTAGGAGTATAGTGGAAATCCCAGCAGCGATGAACTGTCTTTGTCGACCGAGTCTGACCAGCATTTCCTCAGTTTCCCCACTGATCTCTACCCTTCAGTTCCCCCAGCGAATACCTTTTTGGGTATCCGGTGTTCGTCCATACGATCGAATTGGCCAGCCCATTGCAGCTTCCACAGTCTTACAATCGTTGAGACGTTTGGCTCGTCAAAAATATCATACAGCCCATGGTTGTATCGAATTCGCCATTGGTTCCGTCTAGCTTTGCTCCGATTATTCGCCTCAGGACCCGTCGCTCAAAAGCATTCAGTATGTTTGCGGATGCCTGGGTTAGGATCCATGTTTAACACCCATAGCATAACACAGGTCTTATCACAGATTTGTATACTTGGAGCTTTGTTTTCCTGTGTATGCAGCCGATCTTCAAGATCGTCTAAACTGAATAAAAATTGTTATTTGAGAGCTGTATTCTTCGGCGTATTTCGTCTCTTTCATTACCCATTTTCATTATTTTGGCGCCTAAATACACAAATTTGCTAACATTTTCGATATTGTATTCGCCAAATGTGGTATTTTGTGTATTTGAACAGAGCGTGGTTTTGGGCTGATAACCACGTTTCAGGCTTTTCACTACTTTGTATGCTTGTCTTGTGTTTTTGCTCGCTTAACTTATATCTATACTTCTCAATTGGTCGTCATAGTATTTTTTTTCTTAATCCCAATTATCTTATCCGCTACTCTTCTGAGATTTTCATAGTATTCACTCTTCGTCCTGGTTTTCCTGCCTACGTTTTCTTGGTACGTCTGATTCTTTTTATCTAACGCATTCTGGCACTCATCTTCGAACCAATCATCCCTCTTGCGCCGGGCTTGATGTCCGAACGTCTGTTCTGCCACAGTTCTAATAGCCGCTTTCACTTCCATCCAGAGCTCGTTGCTCGTATGTAAGGATGCGTCTGATAAAATGGGAGCCAGCTAGTTGTCGAGGGTCGCCGTGAAATTTTTGACCACATACGCCGTTTGGAGCCTTTCGATGTCAAATTTTTGTAGCGGGCTGGTCTTCGCCGAATATGCCTTTGACATACGACATCGGTAGGTTAATTTGATCAAGTAATGATCTGAGTTACAATTGGCTCTTCGGTATATACGGACGTCAAGTATGCTCGAGGCCCAACGTTGTTGGGTCAGAACATGGTCGATCTGGTTTTGTGTGTTGCCATCCGGTGATACTCAGGTCATTTTATGAACACGTCAATGTGGGAAGCAAGGCGAACGTATGACTAGATTTCTGCTACATGCAAAGTCAATCAGCTGCTGGCGGTTGGCATTTGTTTCATAGTGGAGGCTATATCCTCCAGTCGTTCCCCAATGAGATAGCTCATTGCCAACCTTAGTGTGAAAATCGCCCAGAACTTTTATTGTGTCGTTTGTAGGCAATGAGTTGACCAGTCTTTACAGGTGATTGTAGAACGTTTCCTTTGTTTCTTCATTATTAACCAGATTTTGAAGAATTTCGCTTTTATACGGATCGCACACAAACGTTCATTTATTCCCTTGAAATCAATAACGTGCGGTTTGAACTACCTATCAACAATGAAGGCCACTCCAAATTCTCGTTTTCCAATAGGCTTCCCACTTTTGAATATTGTGTGCGGTCTCATGTCTTGAATATTCCTGGATTGCCAGTATTTTTAATTTATATTGACTGGCCTATTGTAAAAGGTCCTTAACAGCGCCGGGGTAATTGAGTGATCTGACATACCAGGATCAATTGCCATAGTCCTTTTTCCGTTTGCGAGGTCGTTGCCGTGAGTCCAATCCATTTCGAGGCCAATCTGCAGGTTTTGAAACATTTTAAGGTTTTCCAGGGACGGGGAGTTAGCCCGTCGCCCAACCTCCATTCCAGCGGCATGGTTTTTACGTTGATTCCGTTATCAGGCATGGAAGATTCGTCTTCACCCTCTTACGTCCTCACAAAGGAGGTGTAAGTAGGATTTAGTAGCAGAGCTGTAGATTTATTTACATTCATTAGAATTTCTTGGCATTTAATGTCCCATTGTTGGGGAACCAGTAAACCCAATGTGTGAGCCCGAGAGCATTTACTACCATTGAATTGGGGGTTTGGGATGAGGAATCATGGAAGCTATGGGTTTGGGAAGCAAGGGGCTCCCGCCTCCTTTCTCAAACGGGCTTGGGACCATCTACGGCGGAGTATCCACCTTCCCACTTTGAAATTCAAATACCTTATCTATTCAAGGGCACTTGGACTGCTTTTATTATGTAAACTTTTATCTTCAACAGTCGATCTCCTTGTTGAAAAGATTCTAACGAAAATAAACCCAACTACTTCTTAAAAATTTGAAGGATATTGACCGTATTCTCTCCACAGCCCATACTCTTCAACAAAAAGGTCTTACTTTTTCATTTATGGTATCAAGGTGAAGTGCGAAGCCTACTCCAGAATTCAAAGCTTCTTTGTTTGACCTGAAGTCAAACAGTGAGTACGCCGTGGTAGTGACTTTCTGGAATCTACTCTTTTAATTTTGAAATTTTCATTTTATGGCTGGCCGCTAAGATTCTAACCATTTCACTTTCATGCTGCTCGAACACATTAACTGTCGGAACTTCATATGATTTTTGAATAGTTTTGGTTATAGCAAAAGCAAATCACGAGTTGGTTTTTCTTCTTTTTTTTTCTTTTGAAATGTTTGGTAAAGTCTCAACTATTAACTATACTTTTACATTGTTTAGTACGGCTACCCGTCATTATTGATTTCATTTGCACCTCCAGCGCTGAGAATTTTATCGCCGTTTTGATTTACCATTGTATTGTTGTCAAATCCTTCATTTAGGTCCAAAAGCGTAGGCATGACTTCACAATAGGCACCCGGCTTTTAAACCTATTGGCCAATTCTTTCCTTCTGGCAACGCCCAATTACTCAGGCCCAAAAGGAAACCAATCAACGTACGAGTACATGACTCACCAGAGCAAATGTACTAACTAGTACTTGCAATCGAGCAGGTTTCAAAATGAAAAGGGAGGCAAATAAACGTGTAACAGATGGATTAAATTTTACCATATGTTGATTTAATTGTTTGTAAATTCAAGTTTTTGTAAACAATAAATATTTTAATTCATTTCTCAATACTCTATAACATCATGAGAAATAAAATTTATTCAAGCTGTTATTTAGTAGATATACTCTGACGTCACCGTAGGAACTATCAGCAGTTGTTCAAACGGTGTAAAAGAACAGGTCAATATATCTAAAAGTCTGATGCCTATTGTGACATCATACATTCGCTTTTGGGCCTGTATGAGGGGCATTGCCTTTGGTCCTGAATAAGCAGGCGTTGGTTTAATTCAATGTATCAATGCCTGCTTACATAAGCCCAAAGGTGGATGCATGATATCACAATTGGCACAAGGCTTGTAGACCTATTGATCATTTATTTTAGGTGTCGCCTTCGTTGTATCTTGACCGAATTTATAAAATTAGATGACGCATTAAATATAGATAAAATTGCAGCGATACATCAGCTGTGCTATTTTGCTTTTGTCAATAAGTGACATTTTTTCGACTCAAAAACGCTTCGAATTCAGTATATGAATTTTACAAGGGAAAATCGTGTGATTTGAATTGTTAAATTTCGTTGAACGTAGCTGAAAGAATCGCTGTAGTGATGATTGGGCTTATTAATCTATATGCATTAAAATGTGCGAAATCATTTGCTAAAGTCGGTGGCATAAATTAGTTGGAAAATGCAGTGCCGTGAAATGTAGGTTTGGCAAACCGATTGCTATGACAAACGAAACACTTAGAGCTTTCCCTTCGACGATTTGATGCATGGCATACGCAACTTCCACTGCGTAACTATTTTTAGTCGATGAGATGCAAGTAAAAAAGTTAGCAATAGGAAGAAATTTCACTACACTCAGCTGTTCAAAAGAAAGCAAAAAACGTGATGACGTCGTTATTAAGTGTAATCAGCTGAGATTTTGATTAGCTGTGAATATGGCCACTATATTACGAAGGCGATATTTTAGTCATGGCCCTCAGATATATGGACCGCCATATTAGCCGTGACGTCACAAAGTCGACCATAAAAAACCAAGAGTGGCAAACAAACAACCATTACTTCTCGTTGACAGTTAGCTTTGAGAACATAAATAATCGGTTCGCCAAAGTGAATTTATTTGTTTCAATACCAAAATAAAGCTAATACTTCGTTTTTACATCAACGGTAAGTTAAATCAAGCTAAAGAAACTCCGACTAACAAGATTTCATGACTCGGAACCATCAAGCATTCAAGTTAAAAATAAACGTGGTGATCATTGTGAAGCAAAAGAAATTCGATCGTACGCCATGCTTAAGGAAAATCAAAAACATTATACATTATATACTGAAACTGAAATTCATTCAGTTAATAACAATACGGTTTTTCAATTTAGTTTTTCATCATGAAATCATTACGACAACTTAAGAACTACGAGTATGAAAAGATAAACTGAATCAACTGCTGGAAGTTTTCAGATTATTTTAACTAGAAGTTAATTAAAATATAACGAATTTTAGCAGCCGTTTTCCTGGCTACAAACGTTTTTTGAATATAACTTTCATTTTATTTCAAAGTTATTTTACTATTTTATTTTGTCGAAAACCGAATTTAGAGGCTTAAAAGTTTTTTGTCGTAGACTCTGTGGCTAGGGCTTACTCATGCCCAGAAGGAAAGCAATAACGAGCAAGACGTCACCGCAGGTCAATAGGTCTAAAAGCCTGGTGCGGATTGTGACGTCATGCTTCCACTTTTGGGCCTGCCGATGCCTGCTTACTCAGGCCCGAAAGGAAGGCAATTAACGTACATGACGTCACAATGGAAACTGTTAAAAGCTGAACAATTGGTCTAAAAGAACAGATCAATAGGTTTAAAGTTCTGGTGCGCTTTGTGACGTCATGCACCCGCTTCGGGCCTGTGTGAAGAGCATTGCTAGAGCCCCTGCGCACCAGGCTTTTAGACTTATTAACTGCTCTTTTAGACGAATTGAAATGATATTGAGTCCTAGATTTCAAGTTCAATGAGCGAGGCTATACGCTTCAGCTTGCTGCCGTCCTCAAACAGGTATATCCAGTTTTCTTAGGCAAGAAGGACGTGAAGTTAAGAGAAAGAAAACAAGACGCATGAGTCCTGAAGATTTTCGAACGACCCATCCATCTCAGAAATTTTCCTAAGTATAAAGGCAATCATTCATCTATCGATGGCTCAAGGAGAAAGGTCTCGTATGAAATATTGAAAGTGCAGGATGAAACCGGTAATGTATGTTACTTGTGTTCACTCGTCGACGGCTGACAATTAAATTGACTCAGAAATACACATCCATTGAAAAACATTATATAGTATAGAAAATGGTTATGGGTGCAATTGTGGACCGTACAGACCTAACACAGGGTTCTACGAACATGAATGTTGAAATAGGTCGCAGTGCTATTTGCGACAACGGCTAGCTTGGCCCAATAATGAACATTCAAGCATAATACAATAACTAACAAGTATGGTCACTCTTGGATGTCAAAAATTACAACAACAAAAATTGATGGGGCAATGTAAAATGGAGACAAGAAAGGACTGAAAATAAATGGCTTTTGCCCTTTAGCGAAAGAGAGTTAGGTAGAGCTGCGGCCCATATGTGAGATTGTGTTAGTAAGTTTGCCCGCGCTTGCGTTTGTATGGGTTTGTACGTGAAGCGGGGAATTATAGTTGTGTGCGTTGGAATTTAGCCATTTTCGTGTTACCAGATTAGCAAATTTTGTTGCTTAACGAAAGATATTATTGCCAGATTGATAACACAGCTGAGGTTTTTGGCGGGAAAGTGATTTTGAAATCTGTTCGTTTAAGAGCAATGGAAAATAAAGAGTGCATTGTGATTAAAATGAATACAGAAAATTGTTCCGGCTTCCATCGGACCATACCACGTAACACCTTGCGACTACTTTCAATGGGGCCACGTGAAAGAGAAGGTATACGCCAACAGCCTAGCGGTGATTCATTCGTGAATTCGTGAGGCTATCGAGGACATAGGGCAGCCACTTTGTGATTTGGTTATGGAAAATTTCATGAAAAGGATATGGACCTGTAAGCGTGGTCGGCATTTGCCTGATATTATTTTCCACTATTAACGGCATACCTAGCCCTTCATAATGAAATAAACATCCGATCATTTATATTAAAAAATTGCATTTTTCTTTTAATATCAAAATAACACCTCTTATTGGAAAACCCTGTATTTTCGGTGCCCTCTATTCGTAGCCGTTAACTCAAATAGGTGGTTTGGCTGTCTTTTTTTGTAATGAGGCTTATTTATTAAGTTTTAACTTCATAGAGACTTGGTAGTGCATTGATCAGCATGAAAAGGAGGATCGTACTTGAAGAAATAAACGCATTGAATTTTTTGATTTTATTTTGATACAAAGGGAAATAGTTTCTTATATTTCTAGAAAAAGGTTCCCCTAACTGTTAACGCATTCTTTCAACAAGCTATAATTATCGGTAATATTACTTTTATAAGTGGCACATTAAAGTGAGGTGCTTCAGAAGCTTTCATTCTTTGACGGCTGACTCAATTTCATAATATTTCATATACATATTTACCTATGTATTGTAACATTTGTGTATCATTTTAATACTGTCTTTAAGAACCTTATCTAGTTTTCATTTAACAATTAGCTATAAACAATATATAACGCTATTATTTGCCCCTTTAAGAGTGTCACAAGAGAACTGAGTAAATTTGCTTTCACCAAAAACGAGTTTAAATAAGAAAACTTGTGTCTTTAATATACAAAGATAAACATTTAAGAAGATATCACATGGAATTTTCGCTTAAGTTTTAACATTACAAGGTACTTAAGTGTTCTCTTAGATTCCTAACTGAATGTATGTTAATTTTCTCATTTACATAATTTACTTCTTTTCTAGTAGAGGAGGAGCACTTTCACCTTTCTTTGGCTTCTCCTTCTTGAGAGTTTTAATTTGACCGGAGAAGTAATCTTCGATTTCTTGTAGAGTGTGTCCCTTGGTCTCTGGCAGGCAGAAGTAGAACAATATCATTCCTAAAAGTTAAAGACAATTTTTAATGAATTCCGCTTTTTGTTTTCATTATTCATGATGACTTACCATGGCGATATATTGCGTGAGTTAAGAAAGGATATGTTTTGACAACGACGAATATAAAGATATGTGCACTGCACGTAGTGAAGCCACCAACAATGCCCCGAAATTTTGTGGGTAAATTTCTCCAATCATCACCCATGGAACGACCAAGAAGCCGAGTGTGCACGCGATTGTGAAAATGAAGATACAAGCTACAGGGAACCTGGTTGCAGTTGGGAGTTCTGGTGGATCAGCAGTATCCCACTTATGTTTCATGCACAAGTAACCCTAACATTGAAAGTCCACAGCCGATTCCTGTAAGGTTATTCGAAAATATTAAATAATGTCCTCGTGTTGATTTAATTGACACTTACCCGAAATGAATGTTAGCGGCCTTCGTCCCATTCTTCGCAGAGGAATGCAAGCAACTATGGTAAATGCTAGACGAATATTTCGAAGCATTATGGTACACGTGTATGTTTTTATTGTGGTTCCAGAATCGCGGAAAATTTCAACCGCGTAGAATGTGATAACGTTCACACCACTGAATTGGTACATCATGAAATGAAGAACTAAAATCCCAAAGGACTAGCGTAACTGGACTGAAGAAACTGGCAATCTTGTCTTTAGCCGTCACTTTGCTGTAACATTTAAATTGAATTAATTTATCATCTTCATATTATTTGATATTTTCGCTTACTTATTAGCATTTGCCTTCCGATTGAATTCACGTTCCACGTAGATCCTCGAAGTTTTTCCAAACTTTTTCTAGCTTCAACAACTTTACCACGCACTACCAAATAGTTGGGAGTTTCGGGTGTGAAGAGCAGTAACAGAAATGTAGCAGCTGGGACCATGGTCGAAGTTATTGCTAGAATTTTCCACATTATGAAGGATCCTAGGGTAGACTGCACAAGTACACCGAAACTGATAAACACCGCTGCCAGCGCACTTAACATGCCTCGCAGATGTGGTTGCGTTACTTCTGATGTATAAACTCGAGCTGGTTCGCCAACCATGCTCGATCCAAGTCCAGCTAGGAATCGGCCGGCATAAATTAATTCAACTCTGCCCGCTGAAGCGATTAAAATCCATCCTAATACTGCAGGAACTTGAGTTAATGAAAGCGTCAGCTTTTGACGTTTGTCTTTTTGACAACATTCGTTTAATTGAACGTAGAAATCGTTCAGTTGTTTATCGGACTTCTCTTTTCTTCCAATGCGATGTATTCACCAGTCAGCTGATGACTGTTCTTTCCTGTTTTACTTTCGTCGAATTTGTGACATGTTCCCCATGCCCTGTCTGTGCACGCTGTCACAAATACTATCTCACGCGTCGGCAAGTCCCGTTATTCGGAAATTTGTATGAACTGACCGTACTTGTTAGTGATTGTATTATGGTGCAAACTTGAATCATAATCAAAACTTACGACAGATACAAGCCATATAGCAGCAGCGCTTACTACCACACACATGACCATTAGTAGGCCGACTTTGCTGGCTAACTTACATGGCGTTATATGAAGAATTGTGGAGGTGCCAACAAAAATTCGAGGTTTTGTACGGTTTAGAGACGGATTTCTACAGTGAAATCTAGATGATCCGCGGAGAACACAATAGCGCTCCTAGTGAAGTGAAAATTATTTCAGTTCTTATACCCGTTTAGTTTTTATCGCCTTCCAAAGTGAATTTATAGGAGTTTGTTTACATCTCAACGCTGAGCTATCAGTCGAAGGTGCAAAACGTGTGCTTCATTTGCTCGTCTTGGAAAGTTTAGGAGCACAATGGGCTATACAAGGTGAATTTATAGCATGCACGGAATGCGTTCGGCACGTTTTTTATTCGGGAAATAGTATATATGACGAAATATAAGCATTTGCTAATTCCGCAGTTGGATGACAGCTACCGGAAGCTTGTCCATAGTAGGCCGACTAATACATATGCAAATTGCTACCATATGGCTTGTATCTGTCGTAAGTTTTGATCATAATACAATCACTAACAAGTACGGTCAGTTCATACAAATTTCCGAATAACGGGACTTGCCGACGCGTGAGATAGTATTTGTGACAGCGTGCACAGACAGGGCATGGGGAACATGTCACAAATTCGACGAAAGTAAAACAGGAAAGAACAGTCATCAGCTGACTGGTGAATACATCGCATTGGAAGAAAAGAGAAGTCCGATAAACAACTGAACGATTTCTACGTTCAATTAAACGAATGTTGTCAAAAAGACAAACGTCAAAAGCTGACGCTTTCATTAACTCAAGTTCCTGCAGTATTAGGATGGATTTTAATCGCTTCAGCGGGCAGAGTTGAATTAATTTATGCCGGCCGATTCCTAGCTGGACTTGGATCGAGCATGGTTGGCGAACCAGCTCGAGTTTATACATCAGAAGTAACGCAACCACATCTGCGAGGCATGTTAAGTGCGCTGGCAGCGGTGTTTATCAGTTTCGGTGTACTTGTGCAGTATACCCTAGGATCCTTCATAATGTGGAAAATTCTAGCAATAACTTCGACCATGGTCCCAGCTGCTACATTTCTGTTACTGCTCTTCACACCCGAAACTCCCAACTATTTGGTAGTGCGTGGTAAAGTTGTTGAAGCTAGAAAAAGTTTGGAAAAACTTCGAGGATCTACGTGGAACGTGAATTCAATCGGAAGGCAAATGCTAATAAGTAAGCGAAAATATCAAATAATATGAAGATGATAAATTAATTCAATTTAAATGTTACAGCAAAGTGACGGCTAAAGACAAGATTGCCAGTTTCTTCAGTCCAGTTACGCTAATCCTTTGGGATTTTAGTTCTTCATTTCATGATGTACCAATTCAGTGGTGTGAATGTTATCACATTCTACGCGGTTGAAATTTTCCGCGATTCTGGAACCACAATGAAAACATACACGTGTACCATAATGCTTCGAGCTATTCGTCTAGCATTTACCATAGTTGCTTGCATTCCTCTGCGAAGAATGGGACGAAGGCCGCTAACATTCATTTCGGGTAAGTGTCAATTAAATCAACACGAGGACATTATTTAATATTTTCGAATAACCTTACAGGAATCGGCTGTGGACTTTCAATGTTAGGGTTACTTGTGCATGAAACATAAGTGGGATACTGCTGATCCACCAGAACTCCCAACTGCAACCAGGTTCCCTGTAGCTTGTATCTTCATTTTCACAATCGCGTGCACACTCGGCTTCTTGGTCGTTCCATGGGTGATGATTGGAGAAATTTACCCACAAAATTTCGGGGCATTGTTGGTGGCTTCACTACGTGCAGTGCACATATCTTTATATTCGTCGTTGTCAAAACATATCCTTTCTTAACTCACGCAATATATCGCCATGGTAAGTCATCATGAATAATGAACACAAAAAGCGGAATTCATTAAAAATTGTCTTCAACTTTTAGGAATCATATTGTTCTACTTCTGCCTGCCAGAAACCAACGGACACACTCTACAAGAAATCGAAGATTACTTCTCCGGTCAAATTAAAACTCTCAATAAGGAGAAGCCAAAGAAAGGTGAAAGTGCTCCTCCTCTACTCGAAAAGAAGTAAATTATGTAAATGAGAAAATTAACATACATTCAGTTAGGAATCTAAGAGAACACTTAAGTACCTTGTAATGTTAAAACTTAAGCGAAAATTCCATGTGATATCTTCTTAAATGTTTATCTTTGTATATTAAAGACACAAGTTTTCTTATTTAAACTCGTTGTTAGTGAAAGCAAATTTACTCAGTTCTCTTGTGACACTCTTAAAGGGGCAAATAATAGCGTTATATATTGTTTATAGCTAATTGTTAAATGAAAACTAGATAAGGTTCTTAAAGACAGTATTAAAATGATACACAAATGTTACAATACATAGGTAAATATGTATATGAAATATTATGAAATTGAGTCAGCCGTCAAAGAATGAAAGCTTCTGAAGCACCTCACTTTAATGTGCCACTTATAAAAGTAATATTATCGATAATTATAGCTTGTTGAAAGAATGCGTTAACAGTTAGGGGAACCTTTTTCTAGAAATATAAGAAACTATTTCCCTTTGTATCAAAATAAAATCAAAAAATTCAATGTGTTTATTTCTTCAAGTACGATCCTCCTTTTCATGCTAATCAATGCACTACCAAGTCTCTATGAAGTTAAAACTTAATAAATAAGCCTCATTACAAAAAAAGACAGCCAAACCACCTATTTGAGTTAACGGCTACGAATCAAGGGCACCGAAAATACAGGGTTTTCCAATAAGAGGTGTTATTTTGATATTAAAAGAAAAATGCAATAATATCAGGCAAATGCCGACCACGCTTACAGGACCATATCCTTTTCATGAAATTTTCCATAACCAAATCACAAAGTGGCTGCCCTATGTCCTCGATAGCCTCACGAATTCACGAATGAATCATCGCTAGGCTGTTGGCGTATACCTTCTCTTTCACGTGGCCCCATTGAAAGTAGTCGCAAGGTGTTACGTGGTATGGTCCGATGGAAGCCCGAACAATTTTCTGTATTCATTTTAATCACAATGCACTCTTTATTTTCCATTGCTCTTAAATGAACAGATTTCAAAATCACATTCCCGCCAAAAACCTCAGCTGTGTTATCAATCTGGCAATAATATCTTTCGTTAAGCAACAAAATTTGCTAATCTGGTAACACGAAAATGGCTAAATTCCAACGCACACAACTATAATTCCCCGCTTCACGTACAATCCCATACAAACGCAAGCGCGGGCAAACTTACTAACACAATTTCACATATGGGCCGCAGCTCTACCTAACTCTCTTTCGCTAAAGGGCAAAAGCCATTTATTTTCAGTCCTTTCTTGTCTCCATTTTACATTGCCCCATCAATTTTTGTTGTTGTAATTATTGACATCCAAGAGTGACCATACTTGTTAGTTATTGTATTATGGTTTGCACTAAAATTCACCACAAAGAAAAAGGACTTTGAACTATGGCACTACCAAATTCCCTTAAGCCCTGACATCTGCTTGTCAAACAGCCCATAGCAATTAAGAGTGGACGGGATAAAAGAGTGTATTTTCATTTAATACGGAAGATGTTTTTAATGGTGCACGTTATCTAATTTGTAAACTGTTCAGATGACACAAACTGCGGTCACCTGCTACTTAAGTTTATAACGCATAGTAATATCGTCATGGTGTAACAAGAAACTTTGACTCTAGTGCTGCGTCCATTACCTATTACGTGAAAAGTTGCGTCGTTTTGTTTTCTCTATTCTGCATTGTAATTTGCGATCGAAAGCAAAACGAACATTGACGACGGACAAGTGATAAAAGCGGGAGTGTCTAAAATTTTCGAAGCGAATTAGAATCGAATAAACGCAAAAGTGGAGCATCGAGATACAATGGTAGAACCAATTTTTGATTATCAGTTCCGACTGATCTTAATCGGGGATAGCACGGTGGGGAAAAGTTCACTTCTAAAGTATTTCACAGATGGCAAATTCGCAGAGGTAAATATCAAATGTGTTGTCATTTGCTTCGAAAACACAATGTCCTGATATCTTCTAAATGTTTATAATTACGTGCGAAATCCCGATCAATTCCTTATCAGTGCTGTGAACAAAGCGTCAGTGTAATTTGTTTGGGTTCCGTAAGTTTGGGAACAAAGTAGTGATGGTTGAAAATCGACTAAAACAAGATAGATAAGCATTGTGGTCAAAGATCAGCTTTTGCGCATTTTACAACCCTATTTGCATTTTTATTCGAATTGAGTGCCTTTCTCTTCCAAATATTTAATGTCGTCAAACAGCTGATAACAATTCACGCCATGCTACAAACTAGTTTCGGTTGATATAAAATAAATTGAATCTTTGCTTAGCTTAGACACATTGGAACTGTTATACATGTGAATACGGTTCGTTTCATAATTTTGATTTTTGAAAATGATATTATTTATTTTTGTATCTCTTATTCACGTCATCGTTCGAAAATTAAGACTTTCAAAAATGTTCGCTTACAATGCTTGTCATATTTGTTTTCAAATTAGACAATTACTCTTGAGAAGAAAATTTACAAACGCAAGCAGTAATAATTTAGTAGAACTAAGTAGACATCTAGACGAATTGAAAGCTAAGAAGTCTGTTATCAAATTTATTCTTGTGTGAATTCGGTAAACAATATTATGGTTAAGGACATCAGGGGTTCTTGTGAAAAATGTAATTTGCCCTGTAGAATTTTCGATAAATATTGAATTACATATTGTAGATTAGTGAGATATGAAGTCATGTTGTGTTTAACTATTTTAGAAGACAATTGAAGTGACACTGATGAATGAACAGGATTATTATAATATGCTTAAGAGCATAAAATTATTACGATTAAAAGTAGCAAACTGAATTCAACAATTACTTTCAGTCAAAGTCAAAAGCGCTTTATTTAATACTAATCGTTATAAATTTTAAAAGAATATAAAGCAAATCCCAAACAATAACAATAAAAAAACTTAATGGCTCTCTAAATGTATACGTTATCATTAACACATTTCATCAAAAAACTATAGCAGATTCAATTAATTAAGATTATTACATTTTTTCAAAATTTAATTGGAAAAAAAGAGAAAAAACCAACCAACACTATCCTTAAATTATTTATAATTTAAACACAACAGTGAAACTTTGATCCTACACCTAATATGTTGTAACTTAATTCTAATAAAATGCAATCAAAAACTTTATCTTATACTAAAAAAATTCTATAATAATGTTCCTAAACTAAGCGTTTAATCTTATCTCTAACGTAATATAGTAAACATAACATATACCTAACCGATACCTAATTTTTAACACAAATAACCAACAACACTAAATGTAGCAATAATGAGCTTAAACTCAAAAAAAAACTGAATAACAAAAAAAAAAACACAAAAACTGGAAATAAACACGAATAATTTAGACATTGTCATTCAGCCACCAATACCTGGATTGCGCAACGAATCTAGCAAATGAGTATCTCCATTGAAATCGTTGGTCTCGTGAACTCAAATTAGGAGGATATTTTATCTTCTTATCGGTGGCCCGTCGATATATGTGATATATGACTGGGACGCCGTCAGAATCAAACACATATCGATTCATGTCCAAATACACGAATGCTTCTGGAGGAATGAAGCCAGTAGCGAGGCGAGTCGCTATATACCCGTCTGTAGGGTGGAACGGCTGTGAAATCCAAGGGTTTTCACTCACAGTCACAGATCTTGCGATATGATTCCGAAGAAGTTTCAATATGAAGATATCGACTCTCGTCACTTCAGCAGTTTGATAAATTCTTCTATTAGATGTATAATGTTTCCAATCCGTCTCAGGCTTTCTGTACAAACCAGTACATGCACGAAGACATTTCCTTTCGAAAACTCTTAATTTTTCCATAGTAATAGCGCTCTGGTTGTACCAGATCTGACATCCATATGTCAAAACTGGTCTAACCAGTGTCTTGTAACAGATAATTTTGACCTTTTGATCAATGTATTTGGAATGAAAGAGATTTCGAAGGGCCATGACTACTTTAAGTGCCTTACTGAGCATGATTTTCACATGTTCAGTATAGTACAGATACTGATCGAGATAAACACCGAGGTATCGAACACAGGATTTATGTGGAACCCGTTCTAGACTACTCTCACCAGCCATGATGTGGAAATCTTTCCAATCACGTTTCAGGTCTTGACTGACCCCTGCAGCGTTGTCCGAAACAAGATTGTTTCACACTTCTGCGCATTGATTTTCATTCGCCAATTGTCAGTGTACAGCTGTACATCATTGAACATTTTTTGGAGATTGCTCTGAACTATTGTAGCTTTTCGGTCTGCCGTATAGACGATCAGATCATCAGCAAACGCTACCAATGATCGCGTTGGCGAGACGTTAAAATCAAAGCCGTTCAATAGCTTGCGAATGAAGATTGAGAAGAGTAGAGGCGTAGTAACTGTTCCCTGCTGTAGACCATTCAAGACCTTGAATTCGCGCCTTGTTGTCAGATTTCCATCAGTTACAACAAACGATTTCCCGTATAACATATTGCACATCATGGCGACAAGGTGTCTGGGGAACTTGTCCTGAAGGAGTTTAAAAATTAGTCCATCTAATCACACCGTATCGAAGGCTTTCTCCATATCAATGAGACATGCTCCAACACATTGTCTATCATTTAGATTCCAACAGATGTCTGAGGTTGCTTTCGTTATTGCATGTGTGGTCGAATGCCTGGCACGAAAACCAAATTGGCAATTCGGGATCAACTCATTTTCCTCAATGTGGGCGTTTAATGCTCTATTGAGTATCACTTCAAACACCTTGCTGTTGTTAGGCAGCAAGCTGATTGGGCGATAGCTTTTGGGGCATGAAGATTCTTTTCCTTTCTTCAAGATCGAAAATACCTTAGCCTTTTTCCACTAATTAGGGAAATATGAATTGCTCAACATGTTATTGAACAATATGCAATAATTTCTAATAGCGACCTCCGGCAAATGTCGGAGAACTACATTTGGAATACCATCAGTACCACATGATTTCTTGTTGTTTATCCTGCGAAATATGAAACACAAGTCTTCATAGCTGACAAAATAATCAATAAGATTCAAGCTCGGTATGGTCAGATGTTAATGTTTCATTGAAATGAAGAATTGATTGACCGTTCAGGCTTGATTTGAAGTCGGAAACTTTTGCTTCAACGACCTCTGAAAATATTTCATTCCCTCTCTCAGGGTTTGGTAGATGAACCAATTCAAAATGTGTTCCAATCAGGGCAAGTTTATCCAATCCTTCACAAATAATCCTGTTTCCATTTCTATCCGGAGTCGTACTATCAATTTCGATACCAGCCCTATCGAGAAGATTTATCTCATCACTAGTGACTTCAAGATTCGATACCTTCACTCGAGACTTCTTGCGGAATACGCTATTCACTTTCGCGAACACACCATCTGGATCCTGTGGGCTAATACCCCTCAATTTTTCCGCCCATTGATTGCTGACCTCACTCCTGAAGTATGACCGGATTAAGTTCCGGACATTCTTCAGATGTAATTTCAACAAAGACAACGAGGGATGGTTGTAATCCAAAAATCGTCGATAAATATTGTTGACGCGTGTGAGAAGAAGGCTTTTCAATCTTTTCAACCTTGCGCTGGTTTCGATGTTTTATCTTGGGAACTACTTTCTCAATCGTTTCCAACGTCAGCTTCTCCAACTTCGACAAATAGACATCTATTTCATCGTTAGTTAGATTCCTGTCATTAGGAACCATTGAGCAAGAGTTGCCACCATCAGAAGGGGGACATTGCTTCTGGTACTCCCGATTAAACTTCTTTTGAAACTTTCCCCAGTCTGTTTTTTTGAAATTCAACCGATGATTTTCATGTTGAACTGGAATGAGGAAGAAATCATCCCTATGATGATTGATTTCCATTACGATTGCGTTATGGTCGCTATCATAAGGAAGCACCTGCAGTTTCCGTTGAGGACTATTAAAGCTGAATTCAAGTCTTGCGTCAGCAATGCAAAGGTCCAAATATGAATTTGTCCTAGGGTATGTTGGGAACTCCGACCCATATAGATTGCACCTGTATTCAATTTGGTTCTCTGTTATCCACGATTTTAGGAATACACCTCTTGGATTATTGGTGGCGTTCAGCCATGATGTATGCTTGGCGTTCAGGTCACCAGCAAGAATATAATAGTTATGCAGCCTGTTCAATTCGAGTATTTCGAACAAGGAATTGAGCTCCTCTCTGAGCTTGAGAACAGTTCCACCTGTTGCATAGGCAGAGATAACGAAGAGGTTATCCCCACCTGGCAGTGAGATTTTGATAACGGACACTTCAAGAGATTCAAAGCTTTTGAATTCGACTTTTTCAATATTTTGGAAACGATAGGGTCTTCCACCTCCCCCATCACCTGTTACCCTATCGTTTCTTACGAACTCAAAATCCTTGAATCTCATGGAGTGCCATGAACTGAGGTGGGTTTCGGTGAGAAGCACGATGTCAGGCTTTTGTCTGGCAATGAATTCAAGGAGATAATCAAGCCGATGTAAAGTAACAATGGAGTTGACGTTGATCGAGATGAGACGAATCCTATCCGTGGGAATGTGGCTGGATGACAACTTATTTTGAGGCATTTGAAAGCCCTAAACGCTGAAAAACAATGTTAATTTTTGGATCTTGTTTATCGATTCGCTCCAATAAGGAATTTAATTGCTGATAAATTTTAAGGAGCAGCTCATTATTGCCACTTACATTATTTATTTGATTTACATTGTCTGCTGGTCCTCTCGCAGCAAGTGCAAATGACACCCCGGGCTTGACTTTGTTTCGGAGTGACTTTAACCTTTGCATCTTGATACCGGAGGCATCCTCGATATGATGCTGGATGACCAAAGGCACCGCAGTTCACACAATATAGTTTTTCTTTTGGCTCCGCCTGAGCCAATTTGCACTCGCCGGGAGCATGAATGTCTTTGCATTTAACACACCTATATTTCATGGCGCAATAGGCAGCCGAATGCCCGAATCTTTGACACCTGTAGCACTGGTTGACCTCACTTTTCTGGAGGCGTTCCCACCTCACCACGCGGAAGTTCAAGTACCGTATTTTCTGCAGGGCACTCGAACTACTTTTGCTGGAAATCTGGACTAAGTAGTGAGGCAAGTTCTTGCGCTCCACAATCGATCTTCTCGTTGCAAAGTTTTTAACTGAAATAAATTGTATTTCTGGTGCAGCTTCTTGGAGCACCTGGAGGAGGTCGACTGTGTCCTCACCACAGTCCAGACCCTTCAATAAAAAGGTTTGGTTCTTTTCGCTTTTCGGGGTGTACGTGAAATGCGGAACATCTCCAGAATTTTAGGCACTTTTTGTTGCCTGGAAATCAACCAACGACTTAGTCCTAATTGTCAATTCATCGGCATTGACTCTTTTTATCTCAAAATCTTTTAGCTTATTTTCGGCTGCCAAAAGCCGAACCATATCTTTGCCCGTTTGCCCAAATACATTGATTGGTGGGACTTTTTCTTTTTTTTTCATTAATCTTAACGGATGGACCAGCAGACAAACCTTTTGGTTTTTTCTCCCGATTTTTAATTTTAAGGTATTCAATGAACTCATTATCTAACTTAGACGTTTTACCTGGATCCTCTTCAATGTTCATCGTTTCTTTAAGACCAGCTAGCGCTGCATAGTAACTTCTGCTGTCGTTTGCGCCTCTTGCACTGAAGACATCCTCTTGATTAGCTTCTTCCTTTGGCTTTTTAGTTTTCTTGTCTTCGGTTTTTGAATTTGCTTGTCGGCCTTTCTTGATTTCTTTATCTTTGTTGAACGTTAACGTTCCAACGAGTGCTTCTAACGATTTAACTCGAAGCTTGAGCTCTTCATTTTCTTTTTCAATTTTTTCAGCTTTTTCTTTGTCTTTGATCAGCTGCTCGATTTCGATTACCGATAGGATTGTCGGTTTTTCTTCCTTATCGTCGTATCTTCTGTTTAAGTTTTTTTTCGCCCGTCATCGTTGGCGATGGGCACGGACCTTCTGGTTGATGGCTGGAGCCATCGGGCTCCTCCATCTCGTTGCTTTTGCAGCGAGACTAGAGGCAATGTTCTCGGACCGGGACTTCCCTTGAACGTATTTCCACTTTTGATTTTTCTTCAGGAAATGAATTTCAGGTATTCGATAAATGCTCGAATAATTCGACGGTGATGGTTTTCAATTAAAAAAAAATATTTTCAACTGACTTTTGTGAAAAATTAATTAATTTTTAAAATTAATGACAGGAGCGATTAAAAACACGTCTACACGCAACGAGTGCTAGACAACAATGACTTTATCCACACTCTGATGTCAACAGATTGACTTTTAGTTGCTCTACAGTAATAAGTCTCTAATAAGCATTGAAAGGAATGCCAATTGAATTTAACATACGCGAAAAAGGGTTGCGATCATCCGCTATAATACACTACGTCTAAATTTGTTCATCTCGATCCTAAAGCAAATACTTGAAATGGGATTTGTACAACTTTCATCTTTCCTCTACCATTTGAAAATAGAAAAAGACAGCTTCCTTTTAATTTTGTGTTTTTATTTTTATTTTTCTTCTCGAAATCGATTTTCGACCGTAATCGTTCGGTCTTCTTCTGCGATTAAATAATTAATTAATTAATCGCAGAAGAAGACCGAACGATTACGGTCGAAAATCGATTTCGAGAAGAAAAATAAAAATAAAATACACAAAATTAAAAGGAAGCTGTCTTTTTCTATTTTCAGTTGGAGTATTTTGTGAAGGCGAAAATGAATTCGATTACAAATACTCTACCAATTGTTTTCCATAAGGTACGGAAGTCTACATCATTTATATATAGTACAATGATGCGCTCCTTCCAGTTCTATTTATAATTGGCCGATAAACCTTGCTCGTGATGTGGCATGTACAATATGAACTCATTCAGGTTCACGTTTTGATGGCATCGAGGCCATCGAGGCGATGTTAGAACTAGTCAAAAAGCTAGAGCTTGCGCCGTTTTCTGTTATTCAGCTTGTCAACTTTTGCTGTTTTCTGTTATTTACAACGAAGTCACAATCGGTGGTCTTAAAATTCTTTTTTTTTTCAAAATTTAAGATAGGCTCACCATAATTTTGTCGTGCATTGCCGACCGATATGAGGTCAGAAATGTTGGCACTTGCTGTGCACGATTTCTGATTTCGGCAAATGCTATTCAAATACTCGGTTGAACCATTCAATCACGCCATTTGATTGGCATTTTAATGATGCGATAGAAGTTTTCCAAATCTTCAATAGACACAAAAATTTGTTAGAAGTCTCCTCATTCTGAATTTCCTCCCTGATCAGCATGAAATAAGAAACATATGTTTTTGCTTTTTGGTTTGTTATTGTTGTTAACTGAAATAATCAATGACACACCGTACTTATTTCCTAAGTCATTTATAATAGGCAGGCAGGTTAAAATGATGCATCTAAATTGTATAGCAGCATATTGCTTCAACTGCGTTCTGTGATTCAACTCCGCCGATAGCTGACGTAAATTACAAATAATCTCCAATAATGAAGAAATGGATAAAATATGAAAAAAAAAAGAAGAGCTGAAGCTAAGGATACAGAGTCTCAAACATATTGTCAAGAAAGGGAACGAGACAGCAAAAACCAGTCCAACAGGAAACGAAGGTGAAGAAAAATGTGCAAGAATTTTTAAGTGCTGGTTGGATATGGATATGGAAATTGAAGAAGGTAGCGAATGTAATACTGATAAAGATAATCATGTAAATTTTAATCAGTACTTAAAAAGTAAAAGCAGGGAGAAAAAATCAAGCCGTGGTTCTGCTGGCTCCTCGGATAAAGCCAGCAACAAGGGAGAAAATGTTTCGCATATAAATATATTCGGACAAAGCGGTAAAAATATGGTTTGGCTATTGGCAGCCGAAAATAAATTAAGCAATTTTGAAAAAATAAAATTACTGTTTGACTCTGAGTCAACCAAATATACTCTGAATTCTGGAGAGGTTCCGCACTGCCTATACCCCTTTCTGTTCAAGGGTCTGGACTCCGGAAAGGATACGGTCGATCTCCTTCAAGTGCTCAAAGAAGCTGCCCCAGAAATTGAACCCATTTCAGTTAAAGGACCTTGCAACAAGTAGGTTGACAAATGTGAAATTTCGAATAAAACCAGTCCAATAGCCCTTCAACAGATGAGATACTTGAATTTCAGAGTGATGAGATGGGAACGCCTCCAAAAAAGAGAGGCTGGCCAGTGCTATCGGTGCCAACGATTTGGCCATTCGGCTGCTAACTGCGTGCACTTTCGGTGCGTTAAATCTAAAGATAGCCATACCCCTGGCGAGTGCATATTGACTCAGACGGAGCTAAAAGAAAAATTAAACTGTGCAAACTGCGGTGTAGCATCATATCGAGGATGCTCCAATATCAAGATACAAAAGTTAAATTCTCTTCAAAACAAATGCAGATACATCGCATTGGGAAATCTTCTAGCTCCCTCAAGCCCGAGGTATCATTTGCACTCGCCGGTAGAGGAGCCGCAGACAATACTGTAAATAATGTAAATGGCAACAATCACCTGCTTCTTAAAATCTACCAACAACTTAATTCTTTATCGGAAAGAATCAACAAACAAGATTCGTAAACTAACTTTGTTTTTCAGCATTTATATCTTTCAAAAGTCTTCAAATAACTTGTCATTCAGTCGCATTCCCATGGATGGGCTTCGTCTCATCTCGATCAACGTCAACTCCGTTGTGACTCTACATCGACGTGACTATCTCCTTGAATTCATTGTTAAGCAAAAGCCTGACGTCATGCTTCTCAATGAAACCTACCTAAATGCATGGAACGCAACGGCATTCAAAGATTATGAATTCGTAAGAAACGATAGGGTAAAAGGAAATGGGAAGGTGGTACTGGCACAATAGTTAGAAGACCCTATCGTTTTCAACATATTGAATAATTCGAATTCGAAAACTTTGTTAAAATGCCCGTCATCAAAATTTCACTACAAGGTGGGGACAACCTCTTCATTATCTCGGCCTATGAAAGGGAGAGAAACGTAGATCAATTTAAGGTGGAGCTCGATTCCTTGATTGAAATAGTCGAATTGAATAGGCTGCACAATTATTATATTCTTGCTGGTGATCTTCATGTGTATTTCTTAAATCATAGATAGCAGAGAATCAAATTGAATACAAGTGCAATCTATATGGGGCGGAGTTCCTAACTTACTCTAGAGCAAATACATGTTTGGGCCTTTGCATTGCTGACGCAGGACGTGAATTCAGATTTAACCATCCTCAACGGAAGATAGTGTCAATTTTGCTATTATAATGAAAGCAAATCATCAAAGGGATGGTGTCTTTCCAAAAGTCCAAAATGAAAGTAATCGATTTAATTTCACATAAACGGATTGAGAAAAGTTTTATAGAACGTTTAATCGGGAATATCAGAAGCAATGTCCACCTTCTGATAGTGGTAACTCTTGTCCAATGGTTTCCAATGACAGGAATCGAACTAGCGATGAAATATATCTCTGTTTACCAAAGTTAGAGAAGTTGAAATTGAAAACCATTGAGAAAGTAGTTTCCAAGATTAAATATCGAAACAATATTAAAGGATATGAAATACCAATCATCACAAGGTTGAAAAAATCGAAAGGCCTTCCCACACGTGTCAACAATATGAATCGGCGATTTCTGGCCTGCAACCATCTTTCATTGGCCTTGTTGAAGATACGCCTTAGGAATGTCTGGAACTTAATCCATTCATACTAGAGGAGTGAGATCAGCAACCAATAGGCGGAGAAACTGAAGGGTACTAGCCCACAGGATCCAGATGGTGTGTTCACAAAAGTGAATAGTATATTTTGTAAAACGTCTCGAGTATGTTTCGAATCCTGAAGTTACAAGTAGTGAAATAGATCTAGATAGGGCTGGTATCGAAGTTAATAATACTATTCCGGATACAGATGGGAATAGGATTGTATGTGACGATTTACAGAAGCCTGTTCTGATTGGAACTCATTTTGAATTGGTCCAACTACCGAACCCTGAGGGGGGACCCAAATCTTTCAGAAGCCGTTGAAGGAAAAACTTCCGATTTCAAATCAAGCCTGAACGGCAAATCCATACTTTCAATGAAACATTGACATCCGACCTCATGCCGAGCGTAATCTTATTTTGTTAGCTTTGTCGACTTGTTTCTCATATTTAGTAGGATAAACAACAAGAAATCATGTGATATTGACGATATTCCCAATAAAGTACTACGCCAATTGCATGAGGTTGCTATTAGAAATTATTGCATATTGGTCAGCAACATGTTGAGCAATTCATATTTCCCAAATCAGTGGAAAAAGGCCAAGGTATTTCCAATCTTGAAGAAAGGAAAAGATTCTTTCTGCCCTAAAAGCTATCGCCCAATCAGCTTGCTGCCTAACATCAGCAATATGTTTGAAGTAATACTAAATGCACACATTAAAAAATATGATTTGATGGCGAATTGCCAGTATAGATTCCGTGCCAGGCATTCGAACATAGTCGTACATGCGACATCAAAAGTAACCTCAGACATCTAGGAATATGTCTCATTGATATAGAGAAAGCCTTTGGCACGATTTGGTTAAATGGACTAGTTTTTCAGCTCCTTCACGACAAGTTCCCCAGACACCTTGTCGCCCAAAACTTTTCTCGATTTTTAATCGCATCTTATTGAGCGGCTTTGATTTTAACATATCGCCAACCAGATCATTAGTGACGTTTGCTGATGACCTGATAATTTATATGGCAAACCCAAAGGCTTCCGTCATCGTCCAAGGGGCCTTGAGAAAGTGTTCAATAATGAAGTTAATGCGCAAAAATCTCGTTTTTCGGATGGCTCCGATCGCTTCAAATTACTTATGAAAATTGTTTGTATGTAGCTACTTAATTGCGTTGCATTAATAATTTTTTGTTAATCCGTTTTACATTAATTTAATGTAAATCTATACGTTAATGTGCTCTACACTGAGCTTTATATTGCATCGTACGGGCATCGATTCTTCGGATGGTTCTGATAGCTTCAAATTACTTACGAAAATTGTATTTAACTACATTAACGGTTACATTACATTAATTAAATTGAGGTTAAAAGGGTCGAGTGATCAATAAAAAAGTTTAACACAGATAGGTACTTACAGGGGAAAATTAACCTGAGTATAATTTGTAGTTATAAAACATATTGAGTTCGCATAAGTAGAATAATTCTCTCAGCTCTAAGCATGGTGGACACCATTACCCGTGTGTATCTAAAATGTAATAGTCTGATGAGACTTTAGGTAGTACACACGTCGAAACCACATTCTTCTAACATTCTCCTTCTTTTATAATCTTTCAGAAAAAATTACTAATGCAACTCAATTAAGTAGCTATATACAAACAATTTTCATACATTATACGAATTGATATTGGGAGAAATGCATGAAAAATTATTTTTGAGATTTCGCCATCGAATCATCAGATGCTAATTCTGTCTTCAATGGATTAGCATGATCTCAATTTAGATGTTGAGTAATGCTCATAAATTTTTTTGAACTTTTATTTAAATCAATTACATTTAATTTTTGCATTTGCTAGTTGTATCGAATGTAAATTTTTACGATCGCTTGTGAGAGTCATCTAGCGCTTATTAGGCGACAGATTATTAGCTGGGCTTACTAAGCCATCATAGCTAATGCACGAATTAAGTGATAAAAATTTTCTATGTGAAAATGGAAAAAAATTTTTTTAATATTTATTTAAGGGGAGAAATGCATGAAAAATAATTTTTGAAATTTCGTCATCGAAGTTACTCATCAGATGCTGTCTTCGATGGATTAATTGAGATCATGTTAAAATTAATCAAAGAATTCTTTTCACGTAGTTCGTGCATTAGTTATGACGGCTTAGTAAGCCCGGCTAATAACCTGTCACCTAATAAACGCTAGATGGCTCTCACAAGTGATCATAAAGTTTGCATTTGATATAACTAGCAAATGCAAAAATTAAATGTAATTGAGTGAAATAAAAATAAAAAAAAAGTTATGAGCATTGCTAACATCCAAATTGAGACCATGCTAATCCATCAAAGACATAGTTAGCATTAGATAACTTCGATGACGAAATCTCAAAAATAATTTTTCATGCATTTCTTCCAATAAGCAAAAATTAACAAAAGCTTTTTCTATTGTATCTTTACGATATGATATGTCTTTGATTCTGATGGTGCCCGGATTTTTTTTTTGTTCCGGCTCATTATTGCTAATTTAAGTGTTATTCTAATTTGTTTGTATTCGTTATTTTAAATAACTACAGATAATTTTAACACGTAGGTTAGGAATATTGTACTATTTATTTATTGAAATTAAAGTGTTTCTGATGAAATTTAAGTTGATACGTATTCGTTCTAAGCTCAAAGTACACTCTTTCGTTGTGTTCTTAGTTATATGCAATTTTTGTTCGTTTTTCCCCTTTTCCGGTTAATTTATATTTAGTTATTTTTAATTAAGAACATTTGATATTTTATTTTGACTGATTTTTTGATTGAATATTGTTTAAATTTCGAGTGCCATGTGGTTTTTGAGCACTTAATCTTTTAAAACTTGCTTTACTCTTTATGAAATTTATAACGATAGAATTAATAAAGCGTATTTGAATTTGAGCGTGGTTTACGTTGATTCGTTCCTGTTGTACCAACCTTGCGCCCATTTCGAGCCTCTTCTTTATGAGTAATTCTCTGCGCTAGATATCTAAGCTGCTACTTTATTCCAGCCTCGCTGAGTCCTTTCCTTAATGGTTCATCCCGTCATCCCAGCTGTCAGAGTTTTGGGTGGTAAATTTTTCGGGCTTTAATCATTGTTGAGTTGAATAATAGTCATTAAATGTACTCGTAAATACAATTTTCCGTCGTAGATACAATAGATTTGTAATTCGTAATCGTATTTATTTCATGTGTCGCACAAATTTGTACTTTCCATCCAAACAACAAACCATCTCTGGATTATCGGCCATTTTTATAAGTAACTGTTTTCCATCATTCAATCAAAGTACCAGTATTTTGCACCACTTCTATAACGTATCCATGTATAGCTGTACAATACAAAATACCGAATAACTTGCCTATTCAATTTAATAATTTTTGAACGTTAAAACTATTTACAAGCATTTTTTCACCTTTCCAGCTATCTGATCCTACTGTGGGAGTTGACTTTTTTGCAAGGCTGATAGAAATGAAAGATGGTACACAAATTAAATTACAATTGTGGGATACAGCCGGCCAGGAACGATTTCGTTCTATCACCAAATCCTATTACCGCAATTCAGTTGGTGTACTACTGGTTTATGATATTGGAAACCACGCCAGCTTTGAACACATCCCTTTATGGATGATGGAAGCGCAACGACATATAGAGCCACATCGGCCGGTTTTCGCACTAGTCGGATGTAAATTAGATCTAGTCAATTCGGGAGGCCACCGTCAAGTTACCTCAGAAGAAGCTCGAGCATTTGCCAAGCAACATGGTCTACACTTTGTGGAGACATCAGCCAGAACAGGTGTCAATGTTGAAGAAGCTTTTCGAATGGTTACACAAGAAGTATATTCAAGAATTCGATCTGGAGAGTACAAAGTAGAAGACGGTTGGGATGGCATAAAAACAGGTTTTGCGAGACCTAGTACTTTGGATTTTAACCTAGTTGTAGCTGAACCGGAGAAGTCATCATGTTGTTGATTTGTTAGCATTATTTATTTTCATGTTTTTTCTGTTACAAGGTACATAAAGTGTAAATCTACTAAGTTTACGAGCTCAGTCAATTTTATGCTGACGATTATAGAGTTTTTCATATTATTGAAAAAAAAAATATGTAGGGGAAGCCTGTTTTCAACGCATTTTTTACTATTTTGAAAAGTCAGTCTCCAAATGAATGAATTATAAGCGTAAATTAAAGATTAAAAGCATTTATTAACATGAAAATGAAAAGATACGGCCTTTATATTTGCGATGTTTTGCGAAAGAATTTGAATTGATTTTGACGAATGTGCAATTAAAATTTAATGCAACCATTTTTTGTACTTTCTACAATGGTTTCCGCTCGTTAAAATTTCTATAGTTATTTCATACTCAAGAAAAGTTGAAAAATTAAGCCTTAATATTTACCATAAGATTAATGTCTTATAACCACAGAACAACAATATGCCAAAAGTCTTATATAGTATACCAAACAATACTTTAATCTGCTAGCATTTTTCTACACAATATCAGTTTACTTTGAGTTGAATACGTATCTGCCCTGATATTATACTTTCTTTAATTATTCGATTGTAATTTGTGAGAAATAATGGAAAAAATAATCCAAAAGGAAAAGAAAGACAATGCGTTTTTGATGTTAGAAAAATAATTTGGTAGATTGTTTATACTAATTTTTTTGTATATATTTGTTTTGTACCATAGTTATACTAAACATATTTTTAATGTATTTAAAAAATAAAGTGAATGATTCGAAATATAAGTAGCATACAGTTCCCTAGAAATGATGACTTTTAATGATAATTATTAAAGGAAAAAGCCAGGCATATGATTATTGCAGTTAATTTTTTTAATTTAAAGTGGAGAAATTGGAAATGAGAAGAATATAAGTCAAAGATTAAACTCTCATGATCCCTACCTTCGCTCGAAAATCCCCTCTTTATAATCATCTTACCCCGGCCAGGGTGTTTTTTGTTCAGTTTCATTACAACTGTTCGAAATGTATGTTTGTTAGTATCTTCTTATTTGATTTATATCTCAATGCGCATTCGATGACTTGCTATAGTTTGAATTATTTTTGTGGTAGTGCTAGTGTTAATATCGCATTTTCAGTTGTGTTACAATGTATATGAAAAAAGATTGGTTATTTGGATTGGAATTGTAGCACTTGTTACGACAAAGATGTCTTCAGATGACAGAATTTACTTTTTCCAGAAAATTCTTGAGGGCATCTGTGATTAAAACCCAACGAGCATAATCGTTCGACAATATTTCATTTTTTTTTTGTTTGAATGGGCAAAGTAATTGAATAATTTTTCTGTGTGAACCGGTTGATTTCCTTTATTGTTCCTATGAGTGCATTCTTAAAGTATTAACGTAATTTCAGAAGTAACGATTGCATACGCTGGAAGTTTCTATTCCCAAAATCGTCGAGGAATTTAACGAACTATACCTAAAAGATATTTGTAAGACTGTTCATGATTATTAACTCAAGTGAAAATAATGAAGATGAGCTACTCGTCTACCTGAAAAATATCCATTCAAAATTAATTTCTCAATCGAAAAAGAAACGAAAGTTCAATTAAACTAACAGAATTAGGCTACAAAATTTGCAGCTGCAATAGAAGTATAGGATAATAGAGAGGACAGCAACTGCTTTTTGTGTCTTAACCTCCACTTTATTCATAATCATTTGTTATAATTTATGACCGCCATTAAAATTTCTACGTTCGCATAGATATTAAGGTACAACCTTACTTGAAACCAATAAATTTATTTGTGACATTTTGAAAATGCATCAGAACAACGCCTGGATCTTTATACATATGTAAAGTTGACTTTAAACTTAATAATAATTTGATCTTATAAACTGTCAATGGGCTGGAATCAACGATAACAATCACTTCGCAAAAAATTTCAGTTGAGTGTCAAACTTTCCTACCGAATATCAAGCTCCTCGCAATTCAAGAAAAGCACATTCCACATTAAATAGGCATCGGTTTATATCTAAAAGACCTGAACGAAAAATCAACAGAGCCAGGGGGAATTGGCATGGGAATTGATGGTGCATACAAGATAAGGAAGTGAGCATAAATCCAGTAAAATCATCAAAGCTCATACGAATGGGTTTGCTAAACAGATGATATTCAAAATTTTGCATCTTAAATATACCGTACTTGGCATCGGAATCTCGATTTTTACAACTCATAGACTAAATAATCATGAAATTTTACCACGAGTTCTCTAGGCATGCTTGTACCTTAGTAAAGAACTCAATCTTCTACCATTATCAGCTCAGTGTCAAAAGTTTGAACATGAATAGTCCGAAACTTTTCATGATAGAACTATAAACATTCCCTCAAACATACTTTTTATTCATGAAAATTAGAATTTTTTAAAAAATTCATATTATCTTTCAAGGAAGCTGGATACAATAAAATCAATTAATTTTTGAGTGTGAAATAACATTATAATTTAAATTTCGCACTACTAAAACACCCTACCATGCTTATTTGTAAATGACCCAACCAAATTATTGAAAATAAATTTTAAAGCATTATATACGAAGTTAAGGTTTCTTGTAATAATCTTTTAGAATTCCAAGATTATTTCAGTATTTAATTCCGAAATTGCTCTGACCTCAAAATATGTCTATCATAAATATGGTCAGAAGTTTAAGGGTAAATAATAAAAAACGCCATTTCTTCGGGTGTTCAGGTGCAGCCGTTTACACGAGGCTAGCGTCTCTATTATCGTATACCTCTATGGCTACAACAACTGATAACACCTTACACATAACATCTAACCACAAATAGTGCAGAGACTACACTCTATCGTAACACAGACTAACAATCTCGTCACTCGAAACGAAAAGAAGCGCGAAAAGAATGAAGCACATATGAACAGTAGGCTGCATTGACCAGCAACATATAGTAAGTCCATTGAATGTCCAATCTTGAAGGACGAGAAAAAAGACGAGATACCTTTGCGTTCGTGGGGACCTATGTACGACATGGATATTCGGCGAGGGAACTCATTGACGACTTGGAAACAGTGCTTACCCTGTGCAAAAAATCATGGGGAAATATTGGACCTAATGGCAATGGAACAGCTATTTCTAACTGGGTTCAATTAAATATGGATCTCATACTGATTGGCCCGAAAGAGGCCGAAGCTTGTCTATTATTGACTTCTTTATCGTGTCTGCCAATCTGGTAAATCTCTCCCACAGTTGGAGGAATTTCGAGTGTGGAGTTCTTGACGCCGAGTCTGACCATCTTTTGATTGAGCTGACCTTAAGAGTGAAAAAGGGTGTGAAACTTGAGGTTCCAGATCCTCAACTTTTCATTCCATACAAGCGAATCTATTGGGCAGCAGTAAGCGTGACCTTGAAGGAAAATTGAAGGGAATTTCGATCAATGGATCGCAAAATCTTTCTATTCCTGAAATCGATGAGGGAATCGCATGTATAAATTCAACCCTGGATACGATCATCTCAAAGATCTCCATTAAGAATTCCTCGATGAATTATGTTTATCGAGATTTACCAGAAGACATCTTGGAGCTTCATCGTAGACATATTCGGCTTAGAAAACTACTCGCAAGAATCTACCCCCGCAATTTAAATATCGTTAACTGGGAGTTAAACGTACTCATCTAGTGATTACGTCTCTAAACCGAATGATCTCGAGGAGAACCACAGCTTTTGCTAACGAGCGATTTGAATAGGCCCTGGAAAGTATCAAACCAGGTCCTTGTATCAATAGAAAAGCTGGTAGAAAAAGGCTGCCCGGGATCCTCACTTATGATGGATCCATGCGCCTGGATGACAAAGCTTTCCCTGACTATCGCAAAACATTTTGCGTAAGTTCTTCAAGGAGAGAAAGCAAGTGAGGACTCTTCCGTTACATTGTAAGTGAGCAGCATCACAAACAATTTCAACAGGGACCATGAGCAATTGTGCTTGACCAGGTTCTCTGATTCAAATCCCTCTGACTCACTTAGTTGGCACTGGAGCAACATTTCAAAAAATCAGCAGGGGCTGATGGAATCTCCAATTATACGCTTAAAAGGCTTCCCCATATTTTCTTTGTTCTCCTCGCGATCATTCTGAATAACTACATTAACATTTGCTTCTTCCCTCAGCAATACCGAAGAAGCCGAGCAGCACTGACGTAGTCGATACTCGTCAGATTTCGCTGCTTTCAAATATTGGTAAGCTGCTTGAAAGGATAATACTTGAAGGCATCATACAATTCTCTGTGGGGGCAAGAATTGTGCCGGAAAGACAAATTGGCTTCAAAAAAGTCCACTCCACGGTGGATGCTATGGCCGTGTTAAAAGCCGATATAACGAGAAGTTGGCGCAACAATAAGTTTTTTGTAGCTTGCCTGATCGATGTGGAGGAAGCCTTTAACTCTGTATGGATCAATGGGCTTCTCTACAAAATGATAAATCTTGGCTTTTCGGCCCATATTGTAAAAATTATAGGCAGCTTCATGAGGGGACGAACTGCCTTTGCGGTGGCTGGTGGAGCTAGATCAGACCCATTTGTATTGACTCGGGGCTCCCACAGAGGTCTATATTAGGCCCATTACTTTTCATCATGTTCACCTCTGACGTCCTGGGCGTAAGTGACGAATATAAACTAGGAATCCAGGTGAACCTCTTCGCTGACGACTTGGTAGTGTGGTCATCTCAGCACAATTTGCGCTTTGCTAATACGAGGCTCAAAAATATTTGGAATCTCTTACCTCATATTACTGGAAATGGGGAATCAAGGTAAATGCAAAGGAAAGTGAATTAATTGTGTCCAAGGACCCTCACTAAAACTTTGGTCGTCGTGCAAGAGGTATCCGTGACTCTTGGATTAAGTTGAATGGACAGATGGTGCACTGCTTTAGGCAAACGAAGTACTCGGGGGTAGTTTTCGACAGGAAGGCTACCTTCAGTGCTCACGTTGACAATATTTAAAAAAAAAGTGACTTACGCGTATCATCTTCTTATAACTCTTTTCAGGAAACAGTCAATAGCAAGCAAGCGAGTCAAGGTTTTGGCCTATAAAACATTGAATCGTCCGATCATCACGTATGCGACGATGATATGAAATGGAGCTCCGAAA
This sequence comes from Odontomyia ornata, assembly GCA_963969285.1. NCBI lineage: Eukaryota > Metazoa > Arthropoda > Insecta > Diptera > Stratiomyidae > Odontomyia > Odontomyia ornata. The sequence continues at coordinate 425,670,981 of OZ017739.1, read as the reverse complement.
ACAAAATGGCGCAAGAAAGGATTAGTGGAGCGAAAAGTCCTTCGGGTTTACATAGGCCTATACAGATGGGAGGACAGTCGGTCTTACCCCAATGAGGCGCTGTACCAGGAGGCAGCAATGGAGCCAATCAAATCGCAAGGCGGCTGTAGTGAGGAGAGCGATGGACAACCGCTCAATGCATACAGCGAACAAGTAGTTTTAAGGTAGTCTTAAGGAAAAAATGTACTTTATTTTAAGCAACACAATTTTTAAAACTGCGGTTGTTAGACCAAATGAATTTTACATCAAACTTTTTTTTTGAATCCATTCATGTATGATAATGTTGTGGGTGTCAACATTTTAAAGTTTTGTTTTATCGGAAAAATTAATATTGTAATCTAAGTAAAGTAAATTATTATTGAACTCCGGGAAAAGCCCTAAGGCATAACCCGCACGAATATTGTTAGGTTGAGTTATTTATGAATCGTACGAGTATATATGTTAAAAATTAGAAAAAATCATCAAGTAAAGATCTTGAATCTTATGTCACATCAGTTTTTTTCTGATTTTTTTTTTGTGATTTCATATATTGCGTTCTTGGAGTAAGTGAAAATAACAAAAGTATTACTGGAGTTTGTTTCTAAGGATGCAAAGGCTTCATATATAGCTTTTATGCCTGCGTTAACGACAATGGAGCCTGTGTTTATGCAGTCTTTTTGTGTTGTAGCCGAAGCCTTAGTACAGCTTAACAAGCCATATACCAGAAAGCCTTATTACCACATCCGTGACCACATATATGGTGACTTTGCTTGCTAGTTTATATGGTGGTGTATGGAGAAATGTGGAAGTGCCGACGAATTTCGAGGTTTTGTACGGTTTCGAGACGGATTACAATTGTGAAATCAAGATGATCCACGGAGAACATCGTAGCGATCCTTGTGAGCTGAATTTCGTTTCAGTTTATACATCCGTTCATGTTTTATTGATGTTTAAAGTTAAAAGAATAGGAATTTGTTTACTTCCTCTAGCTAGCTGTTAGTGGAAGGAGTGTAGGAGTGAATTTTTAGCATCCAAGGGATGTGATTTGTACTTTTTTCATGTGAACCATCGAATATATTACGCCGTACGAACATTTGCTTCCTGCCGAAGTACGCTTACAGCTCACGCATATGTATTACTTACACAATCTTTAAAATTGAGGTGAACAATATAATATGATAAAAAATTTAAGTGTATCAATGTAAAGAATTTTGTTGCAGAAGGTAAGATTTTGGGCAAATTAAACTAATTGAAAGTTTAATTATAACAATGTAATAATATTAGATGGGCCGTGGACCTCCTGTAGCGCAGAGAAGACTTGTCCGCCAGCTCCGATATGAGAGGAAAACCTACAATTTTATTGCCACATCAATAGGACGGTCTGAAAATTTTGTTACAAATGCTCTCAAACCAGAAAAATCCATTGAGACGCGTGGAGCACCTAAAAAACCCCACCAGTGACCGACTATGGTATCCTTACATTACCGAAACCAAAAAAATCCATTGAGACGCGTGGAGCACCTAAAAAACCCCACCAGTGACCGACTATGGTATCCTTACATTACCGAAACGCGACCTGTGCAAATCGTCCAGGACAATTGCAAGCGGAATTGGAAATGATATTTCATCACGAATCATTTGACGGCATTAGTAAGCGCAAAACTAGTCGGTAGGATTGCCCGAAAAATTCAGCTCCGTAAAACTGTAAATTTGACGAAGAGGAAAAATTTTGCCCGGTGCGGATCGCAGGGTGAGAAAAAATGGCGCAAAATCTTCTGGAGTGATGAAACAAAGTGTTTTGGCAATAATGCGAAAAGAAACATTCGTCGACCAGAAGGCAAACAATTTCATGCTAGGTTTACGAAAAAACAGCGAAGTACAGAGGTGGCAGCGTGATGGTACAGGGCTGCTTTACATGGCAATGTGTAGGCCCAATACATCTAAATGATGGCATAATGGATAGATTCGTGTACAAGGATTTGTTGGAGACAGTAATGCTACCATATGCCGAGGATAATATGCCATTGTTGTGGACATTTTAGCAGGATAATGATACAAAAGACTCATCTTGATTGGTCAAAGCATGTTTCCAAGAAAATTATGTGGACGTCCTTGAGTTGCCAAGTCAATCCCCAGACCTAAATCCTATGAGAATCTTTGGGGTGAACTTAAACGAGTTTCACAGATGGTTTGCCAAAACAAAACCCAATTATGGGAGAATATTCAACAACTTATCGGAAGTTGATATCGTCTACGCCCGGAAAAATCTAAAAAGTCCTAAGAATAATGGCGGATATTCAAAGTATTAGATACGCCTTAACAATTCTGTATAAAAAGTGACCACAACTATCAAAATGTCAATGTTAATCACGATGTTTGTTGGGCACACCTATTATACTGCCCATTTGAAAATTGGCCCATTTTATAAATTAAGTAAACCTTTTGTTTTTCGTTACGAAGATGGTGTGTTTATTTTGAAAACCAACTTAATTTTGAGGGATTATGAAGAAAAGTATGAAAATTAAGCTTGTTTCAGAAAAAACTGCTCACACCTATTATTTTGTCCAACTGTACATATATTATATATATATGATATATATATATATATATATATATATATATATATATTCAGCTTTTCCATTTTAGAGAAAATTTGTCATTCACATCCATTAAAAATAAAAATATTGCGAAATAGATCGAACTCATTGTGAAATATCATTTTATTAAAAATATTGTATAAATTGCTTATCATAATTACTTTTTATTGGATACAACTAAACAGATTCGTAACGAATAATAAGTAGAAGAGATTAAAAAGTGAGATATTAGAAAATCAGAAGTTTGGAAATTATTACAAGACATATATACAGGAAAATGAGTTATATCACACGACCAAATAGTTACATCTTTATGCAGCTTATTTGTGGAACAAAGATTTTATAATTTTTACTTAATTGCCTACACGCCTCGATTCCGAAGATCCTTCACTTTATAGATTCGCACTAACCAATGTTCAGTTGTGTACGCCTCCTCAAGAACATCCAACTCGAAATCTTTATTTCCGATCTCTGCACCGCGAACTCTGTCATAACCAGGTGGCTTTCCGCCTTCCGTATAAACTTGTCCAAACCGATAATAACACATTTTGTACATTAAGCAATTCAATAACGTTGGAGATCCTTCTTTATCCACACGGAAGTCACCACTGGATGCATAATAATCCTTTTCATGAATATGCGCACCACGATCGGTACTTCCACCAATCCGGACCATCCATAAGAACTTGTTTATATCATCGGACGAGTATCCAGTCAAACCACCAAAAATAACAAGTACGTAATCGACATCTAGTTCACGCATTATTTCATAAGCTTTCTCTTCTGTCGAAGCCATAGCTTGCCCTACGCGCGATATGTGAGTGTTATTCCATGTATTGTTATCCACCAAGATTGTTCGATTAGCCATTGCAGTGATTTGGTATCCGTAATCCCACCAGGACATGACTCGAGCATCCTGAAAGTAACGCCAGCTTATTCATTTTTTACAAACAAGTGAACATTTTAAGATGATGCTGTGGGCAGTTCAGAAATGATTATATTCACAACAAGATTTTTACACCTTGCTCATACTCTTCCTATCAAGAATTAAAGTTTTCATCATAAATTTACTTTAAAAGGATTGACCTTTTTATCTCTTAATTAGAATTAAATTACACCCTCATAATTATTAATAGATATTCACTCACCTCGGGCGTATTCATTTTCAGCCAATAATAAGCTTCTCGGAAATCATCAAAAATTATTCGCCCCCCATCGTGCGAACGAGCGCTTAATACAATACTTGGTGAACTGTAAGCCTCGGATGTCACCCATGTACAATGGAAGGTATAAGTTATTAGCATTATTGTTAACAATGCCACAAAGCCAACTGCCACTTCGCTTTTGACCGCAGGCTGTTGCTCCAACTTTTTATTTTTCTTAAAATCGACAGCCTTCGATGAACCGGCATCAACGCTTTTGATATACTTTGAAAGCAAATGTGAAACAGCTATTCCAGATAAAACACACATAACCGGAGCGAGGACTAACATCAAACGCACCATGACACCCTAAAAATTCCATTATTGCTATGTACCTGTTATTGTATCTTGATCTAGAACTTACTGCGAAATATATGCTAGTGATGCCGTACAGTATAATAAAAATGTTTGCATCAGAAAGTTTCGAGAAACAGAAATACAACCCTGCTGGAAATAGGAACACCAGAATCTGAAACAAATTTCAACAGTTTTACGTGGGATTCAAAAACTATATTAGAAAATCTCTAAAAAAATAGTCAGCGATCAAAGTGCATAATTCATAGTACCACAGCAAAGCAGGAATTCAATTAGAACTCGACTGAATGCGTTTCTGTTTTATATTCAAAACAGCAGATACTCAAGCTTCGTTTTGTTATCATCAACAACAGATTTCAATCTTTGATCGTTAGCGAAGTGAGGAACGTACCTGCAAATCGAAATAAAATGACGACCACGATGTCGGTTGATGTTCTGACACTGAAGCAATGATTGGAATGTGATTTTTCGCGTACGACGGATCCAATAGAGAATAGAATCGACCAGTCCAAGGGGAAACTTTTCCTGTTATAGTAAGAATCGCACCAACAAACAGAGAAGCCGATAAAACCGTCGAAACTAAAGCTTTGAAAAGAATATTGAAGTGTTCAGCTGACATTCGTGAACGTATATAGTCAACAAAAGCATGAATTTGGCATAGTCCGAATACTCCTAAGGCCTAGAATATAAAAATGCAATCAGAATTTCTTCGAAATAAAGAGAATGTTACAATATGAATATCATTCAGAATTTTATTTAATTCATTATGTATCATACTCTTCCTATCAAGAATTTAAGTTTCATCATTTTACTGTATATGACAGTTACATTTAGTTATCAATATTAGAATAAAAAGCTTACCAACATGTGCTCAGAACTTTGTACTGGCTGAAATCCCACAAATGAAATTTGCATGGATAAAACTGTTCCAATGCAATATAAAATGCTGTATGCCACATATATGCGATGAGAAAACCGTCCAGTTGCCATTAGAGCAAGAACGTGAAGAGGTATTAAGTTGATAAGGAAAACATATCCACCCCATGAAGACACCTGTAAAAAATTAAAATAAACTTAAATACATAAGTCTTTTAATATAGTATTTGCACTGAATTATGATTGGAACGAATGAGTTAGTTAACGCTCCGGCGATTAAACAGCATTGGGAAGGAAGATGAAACGGAGAAATACTAGGGTGGATAAGTAAGGTAAAAGGATGAACGCAACTATGGATGCTGAAAGATTTGTGAGTCTTTCGATTTTAATGTCAAACTTCAGATTTCTTTCAATTTCAAATGCGCTTCATTAATCAAACATAAGTTTAATAAAAAAAATAAAGCAAGTTTCAAAAACATTAAAAATCAAAAGAACTTAATGGCCCACTTGGCAAAAAACAATATCATTCTTTAATCAAATATATTATCATTCAAGTTGGTTGAAAACAACTTGAAAATGGACAATCAAAGAGAGCATTGTCGGCATATTTTATTGTTTTACTTCCGAAAGGGCAAAAATGCGGTGCAAGCTCGAAAGAAATTGTGTGAAGTTTATGGTGAGGACTGGAGTACTGAACGTTAGTGTCAGCATTGGTTTGCTCGCTTTCGTTCTGGAAATTTTAATGTGCAACATGCACAACATACAGGTCGTCCAACTACTACTGATGACGACAAAATAAAGGCGTTAATCGAAACTAACTGGCGCATGACAACTCGAGAGATAGCACAGAATCTCGACATATCTAATTCAATTGTTTACTTGCACTTACAACAGGCTTGGTTATGTAAAAAATATGGATGTTTGGGTTCCTCACGAATTAAAGGAAATCCACCTCACCAAACGCATTAAAATATGCCACTCTTTGCTGAGTCGTAACCAAACGATCTAAAAAGAAAATCAAGAAAAAACGCTCTGAACTGGCCAATCGCAAAGGCGAGATGTTCAATCGTGATAACGCCAGACGCCACACCTCTTCGATAATACGTCAAAAATAAATAAGAGCTCAATTGGGAACTGATGCCACATCCACTCTATAGCCCTGAATTAGCACCATCATGCTATCATTTGTTTCGCTCCCTTTAAAACCATTTGAACGGTAAAACTTTCGGTTCCGATTAGGCTGTTAAAAATTAGTTGAACCAGTGTAAACAGATAAGACTTGGTTGGAATTCTTAATTAATTCGTTGGGAATCTTGTTGAAGTTTGGTCGTTCTTTTCAATGCCGACCATACGTTATTCTTTCTTACTCTGTTTACTTCTGGAACTTTAGCATTGATTATCGAATGAATTATTACTTATTTATAGTGCACCTAGTTTATATACTCGAACTAGTCAAAATTGTACAATCGGTCCAAATAACATCACGAAAGCTGAAAATGGAGCTTTATCTTGCATTCTTTGTATCATGTTTTAGTCCTGGGTCAGTTGCCCCTGTGTTTGTTCAGAACATAAAATAACTCATGTTTTCTGGAAGAAAGTCAAATAACAATTCCGATTTTTTTTGTAGTATTATCTAATTATGTCAATAATTGAATAAAAAATTGTTTTATGCTAGAGAGCAATGGACGACTCTAATTTCCTTTCCTTGTACAATTGAATATTTCGGACTAGAAAATCTACTGGATAAAATGAAAGCAATAATTTTATTTGATATCCGCAGGCCACTTCTCTTATTTCTTGAAGGCTCGATCGCTTTTCAAGAAAATAAAAAATTAAAGCAATAACTTTAAATCAATGTTGGAAAATTCCTTTTCAAATTTATTGGCGTTCGAAAAATCAAATTGGACTTGACTTTTAGTAAAATGTTGCGACTAAGCCTTCCAGTCTTACTTTATGGGACGGATCAGACTACGAGTATGAGTATATAGTCGCACTACTGTCGCAATTTACACATGGTTAGATGGAAGCACGCACACTGCGATTTGTGACTTTTCTGCCCAGGTCGGGTCACAGGAATTTGCGATTTTTCCTAAAACCAGTTTGGTATGAAGTTTTTGTGATACTCGCGCAGGCGCACATCATTTAGACATTTGACGCTAGCACGCATGGAAGTTTCTTGCATAGCGCATGTATTCCTGTCAAAGACATACCTTCAAATGAGCATATTAGTTCTGCGCATGCCTGAAGTTCTTATGCAAATCTTGTCGCAGTGTTCATATTTGCGTCTAAAAATCACTCGATACAACAGTCGAACCATACAGGACCTACTTCAGTTGAGCACAGCCTCGTTGAAAACTCATTTCATAAATACTTGCCATATAAAAATACGCCAACGCTGCCATCGTTGACCAGAAAATACCTCCTGTTTTAACAGCTTTGATCCACATGTAGTATGTCAGCAACATACAGAAAATAGCTATTCCTTCATTGTCATAAGATCCAGCAACAGAGCGCGAAATATATCCAGGCACTATAGATATCATTGCAGCAGCAACGAGACCGGCACCGGTACTCTACATAAAGAAACAGCAAGCATCAAAACTCCATTAACCTTATCAATCAATTTGTACTAACATGAATTTCTTTCGTCAAATGATAAGTTACGAGTGTAGTCAGCGATGAAAAAAACGGCGCCAAAAACACGCAAACATTCCTGATATCAATTGTGATATTTAACAACCACATTAGCCGATATAATGCCGCTGATGTTATCATCAATCCCGGGTAGATAGTGCCGCCGATAATTCGACCCAACGGGTACCACGCCCGATCATCAAACCAATTATGGAACTTATAGAAACCCTCCTCGGCCAGGTACCGAGTTGTTCGATAGTTGAAATAGGGATCGAATTCATGGATAACACTTTCAAATCGCAGAACCGAAAAAAGACGTGTAGCAAATGCTGTAATTTTAAAAGTTAGAAGTCAACACCGAAAAAATGTGTTTTAGCTTCCCTTATACTCACACAATACTGCCGCAATCAATAAAACGCCCAATTTCACCAAATACTCTTGTTTCTCCAGATTTACCCGGATTCGCGGCTTTGCTGTTGACGTGTCCATTTTCTATGTATGTTTTCAGAACCCGAAAATTAAATTTTTAGGTTATTTTTCCAAAGCCAAATGGCTGGCGTCTTCCGAAGGTTTAAAAGTCTCCGTTGTGGCTTACATAACTCACGAATGAAAAATTTCAATTTGTTCAAAGTTTCGAGGAACCGATTTTAACCACAAGCGAACCTGAATTTCGAGCCAATAAACGATTTAAGAACCTTGTGGGCCGGCGAAAACCAAAGAAAAGCCGACAACGGCGTGGCAACTCCCTCGCACCAACGACCGGCAAGCAGATCATATTAGACAAGAATGCAGGTATACCAACCGAAAAAGTATTTGCGGTAAATAGGGTTGGCCAAATGCCAAATATGATACTGGAAGTAAAATTGGTATAAATTTAAAAAAAAGATTTTTTAGTTTAGAATTTGGATAGAATGAGAATATGATTGCACAATATTGCTCATTGTCAATATTACAGCCAATTTATAGCCCGTTTGTTGATAATTTCGAAACTATAGTCGAAATATTTGAATAGAGAGCTATTTTTATCAGTTTTTATAATGCGACATATTATATGAATTTTTTTTTATCTCTGGGCAGTCTCACTCGGGTAGGCCAACGCCTGCTTACTCATGCCCAGAAGGAAAGCAATTAACATACATGACGAGTCAGTGGGAACTGGCATTGGTCTTAGCGTCCCGCCTAAGTAAGTAGGCGTTGCTCAGAGAGCTCATAGCGAATTGAGCATGATAATCATGAACGGATTCATTCACATTATTTTGTGTGTCCCCCTTATATCCATGCTCTGAACATTTCCTAAGAGACGCACCTGACAGAATTGAAATCCAGATCGCACAAGCGTCATGCGACGAAGAAAGAGTGATTAAAAGAGTAGTAGGGAATGGAGGTACTTAAAAATAAGGTTGTGCAAGATATCGCGTGAAGTTCAAAATCGTTGGTATACTAAGAAATGTTTTTTCTTGAAAAGCCATGGTGCCTTACTTTATTGTGTGAACAGGCGCGATTCGACTCCATTGAGTCATCTTCAGCAAAGGATGGATGGAAGGATATGACATTATATAGGATGTGTTAAGCAGGTAGGCCCTAGGTTAGGCTAGGTAGAGGGATATTCGATTTTTATCTTTTGCGTTGTTGGATGTCAGTTTGGTCTGGTTCGTTTCACTCTTGCTTTCGTCGTGTGGTATAGTACTGAGAATTTGTAATAAGTTGTTCGTTGATAATGCTACCGTCTGTCTTTCTATGATTATATACTTCAAGCCTTTCTGCGATGTCAAGTCTCAGTCCTCTGCGGTGTTTGTGTGACAATATAATAGGGTTTCTTAAAGCATAGCCTCGTGTGCGTCATTTTGTAAGTGTGTCGCGTAGTTTGAGTAAGAAAGATCGTAAGTAAACTTTTTTATTTTGTCGTTAGTTTAAGCGTTGTCCTTCGTATGTATACTATGTTGCAGTCCTTGCATGTCACTTTGTACTCGTATACTCGTATGTTCTTGTATAACATATTAATATGTAATTCGGTTTTGGTTTCAGGATGTTTGCAATGATGTTAGTTTTAAATGCAGTTTGCAGTTTGTATTTCCTGAGGAAGTTTAATAGTTTATATCTTTCTATGCCTACGTATGTTAACGAAATCCATTGTTGGTCGTTCTTGTGCATTTCAGTCAGTTGACCTTCCCGCTTTTGTTTGTACCATGTAATAAGTTTGTCTATGTCACGTTTTTTGTATGCGTTATTACTTGCTATACTATGAATGTTCTCTAGTTCGTTGGAGTAGTTGGTAGGAGTCGTGGAAATAGAGTGAAGTCTCTGCACCATTAATCTGTATGCTGCTAGTTTATGTTGTGTGGGGTGGTTAGATGTTAAGTGTATGGTATGATCAGTTTTGGTTGGTTTTCTGTATATATCGTGTTTGTTTATGTTCAAGTTTTGGTTCATATAGTTGAATTGGACGTTCGTTTCTTTTTCTATGTAAAAACGATAGAAAAACAGATTTGGGCCCACTGAAAGGTAATCTACAAAAAAGCTTCTGCAAAACTAATTTCGAAAAGTCTTCAGGGACTGATCTATGCGCTGTAGGACTTTAACGAAGCCAGCCAACTTAATTTGTAGAATAAATGACTAACGGGACTTATGTCACAAATATTAAAACTACAGAATCGTATTGATTGTAAGTGATTTTATATCAATAATATATTTTGCTAGAAAAAAAAACATTAGAATGTATAAGCCTACACAGACATGGGGTATAGAACGTGATAAAAGCTTACATAGACATGTGATATATAACGGAGCTTGGCATCAGTATACCAGGTAACCATGAAATACAAGCAAATGTAGCATAACCCTGGTATGCACTGTCAATTGAAGTAAGATGTCAAATAAAAATGACAGCAAATATATTTGATTTCTAGCAATGCCTCCTACACAGGTCCAAAAGCGGAAGCATGACGTCACAATGCGCATCAGGTTCTTAGACCTATTGCCCTGTTCTTGTAGACCAATTGAGCAGCTTTTGAGAGTTCCCGTGACATCATGCTTGTTAATTATTTCCCTTTTGGGCCTGAGTAAACAGGCGTTGCTTCTAGCTATATTTTTCAAATATTTAAACTCAAAACGGTTTGATCAGCCCTGATAATATAGTAAACCAGGTATTGAAACTAGTTTTATATTAGGTTTCAAAACGTGGTATATCAGGTTTTATAATTCTTCGTCTAGTATTTGTAGCGTACAGACGTGTGTTTTAATCGCTCCTTTCAATAGTTTTCAAAAATTAAATATTTTTCAAAACGTCGGTTGGAAATAGCTTTTTACTGGAAAAAGCTTAATCATGTCGTCAAAGTAATTGATTCAAGAAATTTATATCGAATATCATAATTTTACTTTGATACACAATGAAAACCGAAGAATCTCAAGATAACTTTGGGACCGATGGTATGGAGAAGCCCGACGGCTTCCCATCGTTGGAAGAACCTGGGGAAATTTCAGGTATGGGGCTGGCAACAACTATCACCAAAAGAAAACATGATCAAGAAAACTCCGCAGATGGCAGACGAAAATTACAAATGATCGCAAATAATGAAAAAATGATTTACTATACAAAGAAAACGATAAACTGAAGCTATGGGTATAGTCTTTGGAAGATCTAGTCAAGAAAGGGATGAAGATTCATAAGCCACGAAAGAACAGCATGTCCAGCAAGAAACGAGGATGAAGAAAAATGTGAAACAAACAATTTTGGAAGAAATTCGAAGTGCTGGTGGGTGGGCTGGCAGAAGAAATGGAGAATGAAAAGGATGTTGAAGGTAGTTTCGATAAAGATACTAATGTAAATTTTATTCAATATTTAAAAAATTAGAACAAGGTGAAGAAACTCAGAAAAAGCGACAGGGCAGAAAAAGATTCGCCAATAAATGTATTGGGACAAAGCGGAAGGGATATGGCTCAGCTATTGGCAGCCAAAAATAAATTAAGCAATTTTGAAATCACAATTACTTGATAGTATTTAGTAGTCCTCATTTGGTAGCATACGATATTGTTTTTTATGACTAATTATTTGATTGAATATTGTTTAAATTCAGAGTGCCATGTGGGTCATTACGTTTTTGAATATTTTAGTATTTTTATAAAATTTATAACGGCTGAATCAATATAACGTATTTGAATTTGAAATTACTAGGTGTTATGTACAGGGTTTTCCATTAAGGACATAACAATAAATTAATTCGAATAAATCGATTGTGAGGAGTCCTGTGTAGCTAGTGGCACCGTCTTGTTGAAAAAACATATCGTTGATGTCAGTTCATACAATTCTGGCCCCAAATAATCTTCCAACATAACACGATAGCACTCTCCATTGACGGTAACATGACGGTCGTTTTCATCCACGATAAAATACAACCTATCCAGACCTCCGGCATGAAAACCGCACCAAACAGTAATTTTTTGCGGATGAAACGGTGTCTCAAGAAGCACCTGTGCGCATATTTTGCTTATTAACAAAGCCATTGAGCCAGAAATGAGCTTCATCGCTGAAGATGATTTTTCGATAATAGTTATTTGCAGTAATTTTTAATGACTTCCAAACGTTGCTGGTTCGCGAACTTTACCATGATAAAAATGTTAACGTTAACTAACGTTTTGACAATTCATTAAAAAAGTTTAAGGGTGCGTTCATGTAAAGATACGAAATTGTTATGTCCCTAGTGCAAAATCCTATAGTATACTAGGTTCGTATACCGCATGCCTGTCACGGCTTAATGTCGTAAGTATTTTATAAGCCCTAGCAAAAAAATACTTCAAGCGAAAGGCATCAACTTCAGAGCCTTTTGTTGAATAATTTAGCAAATCAAAAAATGGTAAAAACTTTGCACTAAGATGAGTTGCCAAGAGCTTCACAGAAACTGATGAAGTAACTCTGCGTCTGATAAAGACTTTCAATCCATTACTATTTGCTTTTTTAAGTAATGTTGTGGTGATTCCAGAATAGATATAAAATTGCAAAATTTTAAGATAAGGTTTAGCGCCAAAAGTGCAAGGTTTTTGTCTAAGCTGCGCGAACACAATCTGGTCTGGCAGCTCTGAGCTGTCACAATATTCACTGCACGAATAAGAATTAGATTAGTATTATAGGGAGAAACAAACATAACTTTTTCAAATATCAACAGATTGCTTTTAGTAGAAAGGTTACTTAAATAGTCACAGAACGGATTAATATATGTGTTAAATAGTAAAATCACCACTTCCTAAAACGTATGCCTCATCAGTTTAGAAAAATTAGATTGATGATGACAGGACTCTTGTAAATTGTCAAAGCAGCAGTAAATGTTTTCAACCGGGCAGGAACAATTTGAGATGATTCCTGTTATTAAATGTTAAGAAGTGTTTACAAATTTATTGCTCTAACGTAAGGCTTAATAGCTGAGGGAGTGTGGCCTGAAGCACTATAATTAAATAATATTTACATTTTACTTAATGTTTTGCTAACACAATGTCGAACAGAAATTATAAAGAAATTTACGATTTACTGGAGCAGCTATGTCAAAGCCTGGCGGGCGCAAATTACAGTAAGTGCCATTCGAGTATCCTTTTTCGCTCATCTAGCATCGGAGTAATTTGTGAAGTCATTTGTTTGACACATATTCAGAAAATCTTATTTGTGATATGAATTTGCTATAGGTTGTATATTTGATTATTTCGTTGTGTGATGTCGCGGAATTAAATTTAATAATTCGGGGGCCAGATGTCATTTTGCATGCTCATTGATGATTTGACGCAATCCTTTCGTAAACTCTATTTTGTGAACTCAGTTACTAAAGGTAAAAATTATTTATGTCAACATTTCAGGGGACGCTTTGAAGCACGTTAGCCAATACATATCAAATAATCCCACATCCCTGCGGTCTACTTTGCCATATGATGAGACAACGCTTGTTTCAAAAATCTCAAATCATTTGTCAGTCACTTCAACAGGGTCTGGTCAGAACGACATAGTGCTGTTTATGAATCTACATGAACAATTAAAGGCGTGCGTGAGTATCAGAATAGGAATGACTTTTCTTATTTTTCGGGCTTGGAAACGTATACGTTACGGTCGATTTATTTCAATCATCAATCAGTGCCTGCTCATCCACAAATGATCTTAATTGTTCATTGCAGCAAATCGAATTGAGACAGAAGAACGCTGTTCTTACATTTCTTCTTCTGATGGCAAATCCATGTAAAAGCTTCTCAGCCACAAGCAGTAGCAACGGCTATGAAAACTCGGCAACGACTACGTCGAAGACCATAAACAGACATGTGCCATTTGGATCAGTCATAAGCTCGTTTCGGACGGAAATATTTACAGCGGGAACAGCCCGAACAAATGAGACTACAACTATAGAGAAATTGTTTCCATATCATGGGAAAAAGGTAAGTGATAATTGCATAAAAATAATCGACATAATTAAAGATGGCAAGCACTGCTAGTTTTCAATCGCAGCGATTGCTCATTTGCAATATCCGTGATAAAGAGCAACTCTTTTCGAGACTATACATACTAAAAGAAGACAGTAAAAGATAAAAAGTAAAACAACGAGAAGTTGGAGTTTCTATTGCAAACAAATACAGTTCCAAATTTTTATTACTGATATATTGGGTTTTCTATTAGGGACATAACAATTTCGTATCTTTATATAAACGCCCTCAAACTTTTTTAATGAAGAAATGTTAATACCAAAATATTAGTTGAAGTCATCATTTTCATCATGGTAAAGTTCACGAACCAACAACGTTTGGAAATCATCTTCAGCGACGAAACTCATTTCTGGCTCGATGGCTTCGTTCAAGGTCAAAGTCAAAAGCGCTTTATTTAATACTAATCGTTATAAATTGGCTCTCTAAATTTATACGTTATCAGTTAAACACATTTTATTGAAAAAACTATAGCAAATTCAAATTAAGATTATTACATATTTATGATTTGATTGGAAAAAGGAATGGCTTTGTTAATAAGCAAAATATGCGTTATTTGCCAGCAAGAAACCCACATATGCTTCTTGCGATACAGTAAATCAAAAGCCAATCAATTAGACATAAAGATTACTAGAATTTCTATGCGAAAATTATAGTTTTTAAAATTTTTTTGCTGAGATGTTCATGATTTTCAACAAAAAATAATAATAAACATAATCACATACGAATGTAGCATCCAAAGATTTCAAATAATCAAGGAGTTAAATTGAATAATTTAAACTGCCTAAATACTTGTATATGCAATATTATCTGGCTTCTTGAAAACTGTGTAATTTTTGTTCTTCGCTATATACCATACATATAGTAATGTATACAGTGATGTAATAGAAACTCATGTTGCCCCTGTATAATCGTATAAGCTGGGAATGCAAATGCCGTGCTCTGTTCTGAGCAAGAAACCGCAATCACAGCACTAAGTTCAAATCGCAATCACAGCACCATTCATACTGACATCATGTAACAAGCGAACATAGAAGCAGCGATCAACGAGAGCATGTTCTCAATGTGATGTGATTTTGGCTGCTTGTGCTGCTCATTTCAGTTTTTAGATATGCGATCGCAACCTGTGATTGCTCTTTTTAAATCAATGAAAAAATCACAGGCTGCAAAAGAGCAGACCATCTCTAGACTCGAACATTAACTACTAACTTATAATAAAAATTATTAAACGTAATTTGGGGGCTCTGCTTGATAGGTAAAAACAATTTGAATGAAATCTAACACTCACATCAAAAGAAAATAAGAATTAGTGTGTCCATCACACTAACGAAATTGTGGCCACGATCATTGTCTAAAAATAAGAGTGAGATCTATTAAAAATGTGTCTCTGGAATATAAGCAAGTTATTAATTCTACATTTTCTACCACTCTCGCCATTTCTTCCTTGCATAACGCTGTTTGATATTTACATTCCATTCTTTATGTATAATGTCGGCATGCGTGTAAAATGAAATTATCCTTTTTATCTTATTTCGTGCTTCTTTAAGTTTACGAAGATGGTGGCAATAAATTTATGAATCTTAAAATCGTTATAGTCATGAAAATATTAGAATAAATGAATTAAACAATCGAATAAACTTATTCAAAGATGCTATAGCGAGAAGCTGAGAACCATCAAATAACAGCCATGAATGAAATAGTGATCATAGAAGTATTATACTAAATTCATCCTGCTATCGATGGGCTAAGCGCAATACTACTTACTACTGTCGCCAACTCTTGTCAGATTTCGCTTTGTAACATATCGGTCAATTGTAAGTAACCGTGAGAAGAGAAAGTAAATCGTAAGGAGTTGATTACATTCTTCGAATTGGAAAGCAAGTACTTCATTCATCGTCATATATGGCACGACAGCCCAATCCGGGTCTTGGCCTCCAGGATTAATCTCCAATCATCACGGTTCTGCGACCTCGTTCCCCAGTTGATCACTCCCAGCAAGGATCTGCTGTCAGCTTCTATCGTGTCTTATTATCAAGTCCGCGGTCTTCCCGCTGGATTTCTACCTTGGGCTCTAACGTTTAACGTTCTTTTAGGTAGCCGGTTTTCTTCCATTCTTTCTACATTGGCCGCCCATTGCAATTTGCATAACTCTACGCAAGTAGATACAGGTGGTTCGTCAAATAGTGCATATAACTCATCGTTGCAACGTAGTCTCCACTCTATTCCTTGTTTCACTGGGCCATCGATTTTCCGGAGCACTTTGCGTTCAAATATGTCTCTTGCCTTCCTGGATTCCCTCGTCAGGGTCCATGTTTCACTTCCATATAACAGCACAGGTTTAATTAGTGATTTGTACGAGGATGAATCAAATATAAATAGTAATTTAGCTATTCTGCTTGGCACGCACCTCCGAATTAGATGATTGTTGGTGGTTTGTTTATAAGGAGATGGGGGAACCAGCTTAGTAAGCGGCCACTTCCGTTTTGTCTTCAGTACAGGCATGACTGAGCAAGAGGTGCATCCGCCTGTCGCGTAACGTGTTATCATAAGGTTTTTAACCAATGAGGCGTTAAACCGTCGGAAGTTTTTACTCGTTTAAAGTCGCAGTTTGGGGAAACTAAATGGTCTCAGAATCGAGTGTATATGTGGGCCAGAGAATTTAACGGTGGGCGAGAACCTGTCGAAAACGAAAGGCATGATGAAGGTGAAAATTCGCCTCTCAGCCGGAAAAGTGCTTGCAACAATTTTTTTTGACTCAAGAGAGTTTTGCTCATTGATTTTCTTCACGATCAACAAACAGTGAATGCGGCCTACTATTGCCAGTTGTTACAGTCAGCGAAAGTCTACCGAAACAAAAGACGAGGTATACCCATTAGAAAGGTTATTCTTCTCCATAACAACGCTAGGCAGCACACCGCGGCTTTGACAAGGGATAAACAGAAAGAAATGGCTTGGAAAAAACATTTGAACACTCTCCTTATAGTTCAGACTTGTATCCCTGTGCCTACTTTTTGTTCGCGTCCCTGGAAGAATCACTTGGAAGGAAGACGATTCGAAAGCAATAAAAAAGTCAAGGAGCACGTGCGCAATTGGCTGACATCTCATCTTAAAACTTTTTATGAACAAGCAATATTCAAGCTTCCAAAGCGGTGGCAAAAGTGTATAGATAACGCAGGAGACTACATCGAGAATTGTTGATGATATGGTTTGTGTGTAATATTTTCAAGTAAATGTATAAAAATTAAATATATTACCGTTTATATTTGATTCAACCTCGTATATACGAAGCTTATTTTGCCTGTGTATAGCTGTGGATATTAGAATGGGAAATACGGAGTAATATGATTCATTTGCGTCGTTTATTCGGCTTCCGTCTTATCCTTTTTGGCGCCTTTTCTATTCAGGTTGGCTCCAAGTTATACAAAATTATCCACACTTTCAAGGTTGTAGTCGCCTACGGTCAGGTTTTGACGAACTGGAGTTTTTTTCCTCATTTGAGTTTGCTATAGATTCTACATTCAGAAATGATTGACCGTGCCATAATATTGACATAAGATTATGCTACCAATTGCGTGGACTGTTGTATTTCTGATGACGTGCTCCTGTGCAATATTAAAGGGAATTCGGGCAAGTCCACCCTCTTGTTTTAAGCCTGATTCCATTTTGAAGCTTTCCATTAGATCGTCGTTTACCTTGACCCTGGGACTCTGTGTTTGGCATCGTGACTTTGACCATGCGGGTTAGTTTTGTTGAAACGCCAAAGTCAACCATTATTTTGTACAACGCATTTCTATCGACACTACATAGAATTGGTGCATGTCAATGTTATATTCGTAGGACTTTTCGTGCACCTGCTTTGCAAAGAATATTTGGTCAATTATAGACCGTACACTTCGAAAGCCCCCCTAATACTCTACTACGAGTATAATACTTTCACTAAAGGGCTTTAATTTTCTTTCTATGATTTTGGAGAGTACTTTATATGACGTACACAGAAAAGCGATGCCTCTATTTTCACACCTTAACTTATCTCTCTTTTTGTGTTCATTCGCTAGCGAACTTCCAATGAGATATTAACCGTAGTGGAGGCAAACTGTTGATATTAAAATGTCTGAACGGTGGATATGAATCGTGTGTTGACTATATATCATTGAATGCTAACTTCCGCGTCAAACACCCACGATTAAGAAGTAGCTTGATAAAATTGCAGGAAATTGGTACTTCTCCATGTTACACGTAGATCGAGTACCTAGTCATTACTAAAAATCGTTACCGCATTCGTAAGCCACAAAGGACATTGCTATCGGACATTTATTTGCTCCTATGTTCTGAAGTCATGCGAAGAATTAGGGAGTTCGTTAAAATAAAAGTATGTGGAGCAACTGTTCCTAATCTGATAAATCAACGCTGATGTTGCGAACTTAGTTACAAATAAGCATAGACAGACATCCTCTTTTTACGCGTTTTATGCTTGTAAACTTGTCATGCATTATTTCTCGGTAGGCTTTCATCCATATTGTTCATTCCCTCTCATTCAGCAATTTGATGACAACAAATTCCTTTAATATGTTTTCGCTAAAGGTTCATAAAGAAAACCAAAGATTATATCGGTTTAACAGATAAGCTTATCTTCTTTCGATGTCGGTTTTTTTTTTATTTAGTTTCAGAGATATTGTAGTTTCAGTTAATAGACAAGAAGGGTCAACCTAACTGTCATACTTATTGCACGAGTTTATTAAAGAAATTTATTTTCTCTCTGTTCAACAGCCAAACCTTTTCTCATGCCCATCGTCATCCGAAAGTAACTTAAAAGTTGCTCCTGCACGTAAATCGGGTGGAATGCCATTGCAGTCAGACAGTAGTGATAGTTCACCAAGGGACTGTAAAGATAAAGTTCTTGCCGCTTCTAATGATCTAACTGATGAATTAGTACAAGACGTTATTTATGCTTTCACTGGAATCCAAGGAAAATATTTAAAGAAAGATTTAATATCCGGTGGATTCAAATTAGATCCTAAGTCAAAATCCCTAAATGTTATTCAAGCAGGAATGCTTTTACGACTATCAGAGCTAGGGTAAAACATTTTTTGTAATAATTTCTTCTTGTGGAATAAAAATTATATTTTCCAGCTACTATCATGATCAAGTCCAATCGTTTACAGATTCTAAAAGCGGGCGTTGTGCATTAGGGTTAATGGGGCAAGGGTTTGTATCGGCACTTAAAACTGAGTTAACGAAGTATTATGGCTTGGTGGCCATGTTGCAGGAACAGGTATACCATTTTACTTTTTAAAAGACATATATTTCATTAACTCTCACTTCTTGCTAGCTTAATCGACAGAGGAAACAAGAATATCAAGATTGGCCGACAGTGACATCTGAAAAGATAACGCTTATGAAGGTGATGGTTTGGGCTGTAGATCCACTCCATCGGTTGCAATGGCTCGCAACGATAGCGGAATCATGCCAGGAAAAGAAGGGCGGCGCTCTTGCATCAATAGTGTATGAATTTTTGAGTAATGGCGATCCGATGGTGAAATCATTAGTGAAGGAGTTGTTAATAGCTATTTGCGGTCCACTGCAAATAATGCTGGCACGGTGGCTGTTAGAGGGAGAAATTGTCGATCCTCATGGCGAATTTTTCATAGAATGTTTGCATGAAGTTGGGCCGGATCGTCTTTGGCATGATAAATATCGAGTACGAAGCTCAATGCTGCCGTCTTTTATTTCTACCGAATTAGCAAATAAAATTCTAGTCACAGGAAAGAGTATAAATTTTTTGCGTGAAGTATGCGAGGATAAGACACCGATTAAAGGTCGGGAGGAGTTGAAGCAGTTATTCGAATCAAATGGTAAGATCCGAGCAATATTTTTTAACGTAATCTGATAGCAAAATGATCTTACAGCTGAAAATATTTTCGCAAAAGTGGCTGACACAAAGCTTCATGCCATGATCGACAACGTTTACCTAAGTACGTCGAAAAAAGTTTTAGATATAGTCATGGGTCCGCACAAATTATTGGAACACTTACAAGCGATGAGACGATATTTACTGCTGGGACAAGGCGATTTCATTGGAATCTTAATGGAAAACTTAAAGTATAATTCTATAAAATTCTTTTAAATATTTAGACTTACTCTGCCCTTCTTAGACCGGAGCTGGATCGACCTGGGAAAGAGCTTTATTGTTATGATTTGTCTTCCATTTTGGATGCTGCCATCAGATCAACAAACGCACAGTTTGACGATCCAGAAATTCTAAATCATTTAGACGTGAGGCTGTTAAACCCGTTTGATGGTGATACAGGTTGGGATATAATTTCTTTACAATATACTGTTCGCGGTCCACTTGCAACAATGTTGGAACCATCAATGCCAAACTATCAGATACTTTTCAAACCGTTATGGCGAATGAAACACATGGAGTTTTTACTTTCGTCTAAAATTTGGCGTGATCAAATGTGCAACGTGAAGGTGAGTTAGAATCAATTCTTTTGTTAGACTGCCTTTGGGCGATTTCTTTTGATTTTGAAAATCCATGCCTTAGCTTTTCAACTTATTTGTTTAACTTCAGTTTCCGAATAGATCAGATTAACAAGATCAAAAAGAAATTGGGAATTTATAATTATTCAAACTATGATTAGAAAAAAATCTAAATGAAAGCTTGTAAGATCCGTTTTTTTGCCCACCTTTTGTATAAAATTTTTCCATCAAATTAAGATAGTCAATAGTCACAATACTAAATAATCAAGCAGATAGTTCCTCAAGACTCTAGATGGTTAAGATAAATTTGAAGTATGAATATCTTCAGGCGAGTAATTATCTGAGAGCAAAGTCGTAAGATTTGAATCCTGATTGATAAGATTAAAACTCTTAGATCAAATGAAAGCAAAAGCCGTGCTGCATGAAATCTGATAGAAAGTCAATTAGGTCATAAACCTTAAATTTTCTAAAATTCAGATAAACCTCCAGCGTGATACTGATCATATCACTTTTTGGACTATCTTTATGGTCGCAGATAACAAAATCTATCATATCTCAACGTCAAAGTTCGATCTGGATTGTAGGGCACGTAAATTGTCTTTAAATTATTAAGTTTTGATTAATTTCAATTAAATGCTCGAATTGTTAATTTAATATTTTCGAAGCTTCAGAGGTAAAGTTTTGCAAAAAATATACCTAAAAAAATATTAAATAAGGGAAAAACTACATAAAATTGAAACTTTTGGCTTCTGAATTGTATTATCATAAAAATTATTGAAATAGGATCACATGTGTGATACAGGCTTCGAGTTTTCTATAGCTATATAAGAAAATTATCAGTGTACATTACTTATATTTGATGTTCCCATGAAGCTTTCAAATCGCATCTGGATCGAGTCGGGGCCTTGGAAGTGTTGCACATTGTTTTCGCCTTCGTCTTCATCCTTTCAACCTCTCCTACCCATTGTGCATTTTTTCGCAAACACCTATAAGATAGATGGATACAAAGTTTGATAACTCGTTGCTGTATGTTGCCAGTCTACCATTCTCAATTGGGTCGGCTTTAATAATATCTCTAATTTAGAATTGACCGCGTCCTCCAATTTTAAAACCCAATCAGCGATGAACTGTCTTCGTTGACGGAGTTGGACCAGCGTTTTCTCAGTTTTCTCAGAAACTCCAGTTTTCACAACTAATACCTTGCTCGGTATTCGTTGTTCGTCCATGCAATTCACGGGGTGATCGCATTGCAGCTTTTGCACTCTAATATTCGTTAAGACCTCCGGCTTTGCAAAAATTTAGACAGCTCATGGTTGTATCGACTTATTCGCCTCAGGACCCGTATCTATGTTATGCTTGAGTGAGGGTCCATGGTTCACATTCGTTTTATCAGAAACATTTATTCTTGGAATTTTGTTTTACATGTGTATGAGCTGGTCTTCAAGATCTTCAGAACTGAATAAAATGTTTTATTTGCGAGCTATATTTTTTGGTATATTTCGTCTTTCATTGCTGTTCTTCGTTATTTTGGTGGCTACATACACATATTTTCTCACATTTTCGTTTTTGTATTCGCCAAGCGTTATTTTTTGGATATTTGAGGTGTTTTTCCTTGACTGTGTCATGATTTTTGTTTTAGTCTCATTAATTTTTAGCCCTGTATTTTTAGGTCTTTGTAAAAAAAATTTTTCACAAAGACCTAGTTTCGCAACCTGTCTGTCCGTCCGTCCGTACGTCCGAGCGTCACAGCAAGTTTGCTCAGAAACTATAAAAGCCAGAAAGCTCAAACTATGTGAAAAGGTCAGAAATAGCGGTCTCTAAGTTTAGGTCTTACCAAACATTTCAAATTTTTAAGGGGAGTCGAACCTTATAACGAATTTGTCCTTTAAATTTTTTTTGTCAAAGGTAGTCGATTGGGGCATCAAATGATACGTCTTCATTAAAGCTTTTAAAATCTGAAGTAAAAAAGTCATTTCATACTTCAGGGGGAGGCAAACTGTACGAAAATTTGGTGTCCCCCCTCGTGATTGGACGCCTTTGAGCCGAAAAATCTGAAAAAATTCACAACGGTGGGACTTTATGAGTACAAGGGTAACAAATACCTCAGAAATCGAAATTACCTCAACTTTAGTATGATTTGTATATTATACATTTTCGCCCATAAAATCAAAACGGTACCCTTAAACTTTTTGAAAATTTACAATTATACAGACTAAAACATAATCTTTATTTTATGGAGATCGGATCATAATCAAGTGAGTTATAGCCATTTCAACTGTATGCAATTGCAACAACAATAACACGTGTTTATGGTTGGTACACATTTCAAATTGACCTAGGCACTTTTATTTTCTTCCATTGTTCATAATAATTCCAGTGTTTAATTTGAATATGTTCAACCGGCCGAGGATTAGGAAAAAGTATTTAAGCTGGGATCAAATAGCAGCTGATATATAATTATGAATGAAACTCTGCATCTTTTGCATGAATTTGAACGATTTCTTATCTAAGTATTGGATGAATATAAGTCATCGATTCATACTACAAGAAAACTTGTTTCGAACCCTAAGATGATTACAAAAACCTTCTGGCAAGAGCACTTTCCTGTTTACTCAACTTGTTTGCTTCGCTATCGAGTTTTAGGAACAGTTCTTGGACGGTTGTTAACGACTGTAATAATTCGTTGATGTCGTCCGCATAGGCTACCAATTGGCTTGACTTGTACACTAATGCACTTCTTTAATCGACAGTCAGCTTTTTTTATGGCGTATTCCAGAGTAAAATTGAATAACAATGGTGATGGTCCATCTCCCTGCTTTACTCTGACATTTGGGTCAAAGCCGTCGGTGAGTTGGCTATTGATCCGGACTTGGAAGGTTGTCGACTCATTGTGATTTTGATTAGTCGAGCTGTTTTGCCGGGGGAACCGGAACAAAGCATTATTTAGTACAGTACGTTACAACCTATACCGTCGTGTATACATGCTTAAAGTCGAAAAAAATTTAATGGACGAAAATATTGAAGTCCTAGCATTCTTCAACTGTCTACTTGACTGCAAACAGTTGGTACGTTGTCGATCTACCTGTCCTAAAGCCACGTTGATACTATTCAATAATGCAGTTGGCGTATGACCTGATCCTACTTTCTATTTTTGAAAATATTTTGTACGCCGTACAAAGAAGTGATTTGTTTCTGTAATTTTCGCATTTTAACTAGTCGCTCCACTCATGCGGCATCCAAATGTGCTGGATAACTTTGTGGATGACTTCCTGAACGCCGCTGCTACCATGTTTGATAAGCTGCGCTGGAATGTTATCGATGCCAACGCTTTATTGTTTTGGGCTTTGATGGCGGAACAAACTTCATTCAAAGTTTGTGGAGCCAACTAAAGCTCTCCGGGAAAAACAATAGATTCGATACTTTGGAGCGGTAAAAGGAATTATGGAGGTTGTTGAAATATAATGCCCATCTTTACTTAATCCTGTTTTCATCAGCGATGATGTTGTCGATGTTATCGCGGCAGAACGTGGTTTTTGGTTGATATCATCGTTTTAGGCTTCTTACTACTTAATGGGCTTGTCTTGTTTTGTTGCTCGCTAAGCGTACATTGATGCTTCTCAATTAATAGTCATAGTTTTTTTCTTTTCTTAATTCTAATTATCTTATTCGCTACTCTTCTGGATTTTCATAATTTTCTCTGTTCGTTCTGGATTTCCTACCTAGATAATGCATGTAGGCTTGATTCTTTTTGGCCGACGCATCTGGCAGTCACTATCAAACCAATCATTCCTTTTGCACCGGGGTTGATGTTCGACCGTCTTTTTAGCTACTGTCTTAATTGCCTCCTTGTCTTCCATTTACAGCTTGTTACTTGTTTTCAGAGATGTGTCTGTTAGGACGGGGACAGCTGGTTGTCAAAGGTATCCGTGAAGCTTTTGTCAATGACGCCGTTTGGAGCCTGTCGATGTCGAATTTTTGTAGCGGACTGGCCTTTATCGAATACACATTTGACCTGGTCCGAGTGACATCCCACCTTTGTTGGATCCGAAAATGGTCGATCTGGTTGAGGGTGTTGTCTTCTGTATGCGTCAAAGTAGGAAGCAAATCGTATAACTAGACTCCTAGAAACAATTAATCAGGCGCTGGCCATTGTTATTGGTTTCGTTGTGGAGGCAATGTCCGCCAGTTGCTCTCCGGTGATATTTCTTATTGCCAACTTTAGCGTTGAAATCACCCAGAATTATTTTTGTATCGTGTGTGGGCATTGAGCCAAAGAGCCTTTCCAGATGATTTAGAACATTTCCTTCATTTCTTCATCGTTATCTTCTATCAGAGGGTGTACGTTTATCAGCCAAATAATGAAGACTTTCGCTTCTATGCGGATCGCACACAACCGTTCATTTATTGCCTTAAAGTTCGTTCATTTCAGTAATTACTATTTTAGTCGCTATTCGCGCAAAATTTTTTATGCGTTATGTGCTTAAAGCCGAATATTCGAAGGAATTTCATTCGAAATATAATTATAAACTTTAACTGGGAGCATTTTGGCTCTTGAGCAGAATCTCGTTGGCAACAGTGAATAGTCTAGATTAAATGTTGATGTCGTCTGCATGCAGCGATACGGCTCGATTTACGGTATAGTACTACGAATGGGTTGTGACAAGAAATTTCTGGATCATCTTCAAGTTGATACCGATACATGTTTGTCCCTAATACCCTTCATCACGGATACATAATTTTGTAATCTTCAGTGGGTACTCATGTCACTCATGACTTAGGTTCCTATGCTAACAATACCATTAGTACAAGATACGAGAAAGCATTAGTCTGATTGCCTTTTCCATACACAATACAAGGTACGCATTTTATTAAATTATGTTTTAGTGGAAAGAGATATGTAATCAATTTAAAAATGGAATGAGAGAAAACATCGGAAACCTGATACGTATAGCTTCGATCATTTTCGGGTATCTGCGACCAACTATTAGATTGATACAGTATGGCCCACATGCATATTGTAACTCTCGTACCTTCACGTAGTTTTCTAATGATATATTTTCGAGCAAAGTTAAATAATAGTTGAGTCAGCCCACCTGCTTGCTTTAGTGCAATGTTAATATCGAATATGTATTGATATTTTCGCTGTGGTCGATGATGTCGTCATTCTTTGGAGACGAGCTAGGTTGTTTTGGAAACGGAATTCAAAAGCATTTGAAACTGTACATCAAGGTTGATACTGTCATATGCTTGCATAAAATCCAGAAAAATCTGTCGAGCCGTAAAAGACGCCAGCAGTTGAGTTTCAGACTTCATGCCACCTTGATACTGTCCAATCATTTTGTTGGGGTATATTCTAATTCGATTTTCTTGTATCTTTGGTAAATATTTTGTAGAGCGTACAAAGCACCCATATTCCCATAAAAGTTTTGCAACGCAGTATGTCTCCTTTTTTGTGGATAAGAAATATATGAGATTGCTTTACACACGCGACATTTGGTCGTCATCGCATATTTCATTGTTTGGATGCTGCTAACGCGATATTTAACGACCTCTGATGATATCTCATCGATGCCCGGCGTTTTGTTACTTTTCTGTCTTTTAATGGTGCAGCCAACTTTTTGTAGAATTGGGCGAGGTGTTGGGAGTTCTGCAGAAACAACTATTGGTTCCTTTATGGAGTTGGTCTAGGGGTTAAGTAGTTCAAGATGGCTATTTTCTTTTAATTTCCTCAGCGATAATGCTTTCGATTTCGTGACTACAGATCGTGGTATTTGGCTGACTTGAGTTTTGAAATCACTTAGAAGAAAATAAGTTTTTCCAGAAGACTTTAGAAGGTTCTATGTTTTCATCGACTTTTTTATTCGTTGGGGCGTTGATGATCAACCAAATATAATGAAATTCGGATTATACATATTCTTTTGCTAATTGCCTTGAAGTTGATTAACATTCTTATCTTACAATAGGCTCCTCACTTTGCAATCTCATATCATATTAAGTTTGTATCGACTGGCTTGTTTTCCTGTAACTTCCTAATACCACCATCTTAGTTCAGTTACCTTTCATTCCAGACTACAATACGTAGTCCATTTTTTTATGGTGGCGTCGTTTTCATTAGTCCAATCCATTCTAAGGCTTTGGTGATTGCCAAAACCATTGTGGGATTACAGGGATGACCTATCTTCCGTTGCGGGTTCATTAGTAAAGATTCCGTTATCAGGTAAGGAAAACTCTTACTTTAGATAACAGGATCCCTTACAAAAGCTATCAATAAAAATACAATTGTTGGCGTTTCTTGGTACTTGACGCTGAATTGGTAGGTTCACCAAATACAAAGAAAATGTTAATCGGTCTGAAAGGCTGGTGCCTATTGTGACATAATTATCCGCCTATGGGCCTATGTGAGGGAGCATTGGGCGAACCTAATGCGGCATCAAGACCGTTTACTAACAATTTTTTTAAGTTTAAAAAACAGACTGTCGACTGTGAAACACGCGTCGGACTACCGAAAATATCTTGGACAGTTGAGTTCTCCTATAGCTAGGCTTTGATATTTAACAATGTTCATACAAAATGATGCTCTCATAGACAAGACAAGAAGTCAACTTCAGTTTAAAAATTGGAGTTTTATTATTGTGCAGTATCTACGAGTAGTTTAGTAATGATAAATAAAGATTGAAGTTTTTGCTAAGAACATAAAAAAGTATAAGGTACTGCCTAACAGTAATAACAGCTTTCAATCAATAATAAAGATATTCTGATAATACTAATTTGAAGTTAACCCCCCACTCTAACTATTTAAACCATCCAAATGTCTCATGTATTTGATCCAGCTATGCGCGCTGAACTTCCACACTGCTATTTGCAAATTTAAAATAAGTTTTTACGTCTCTTTGGCATAAAAACAACCAAATTACCTATTTCGAGAGCTTTCCATAATTTTTCACCGGAATAATCTACTGCTTAAATTTTATTCAGAAGACTATTGATACATTCAAAGCTAGAGGAAATCAAAACAACTCAAATTACAACCACAAGGTAACGTTTCGCACACTTCTCGAGAAATTTTTATCGAAGTCATTTGGCACCATAAGTCGATAGTCTAATCAAAGTAGTGAACTTTGAACATCGTCGTTAACCAGAATGACCTTCGATACGGAACTTAGCCGAAAATAAAAAAAAAAAACTTTGTGCTCCCTTGCATTATTTATTTACAAATAAAATAACCTAGCAAATTAAACATTTTTCCCATGCTGTTGGCATACAAATACAAAATTAATTCTTACTTAGACCCATATAACAAGGCTTGGAGTTTGCACAAACATAAATAAAATCCTCTTAAAATTGGACTTAAATCTTTGGAATAGTTGCCGAAGTATGGTTTACAACTTTGCATTTGTTTTAAGCAAAGGTGCCAACTTCTGTGTAAGCATAATATTACCAGCGATCTTCAATTTCCCCTTCATGAAAGCAGCTTGAGCGTTAATTTTCCCGAGGGCGATGTCTACCATGTCGTCATCGGAAACCGTCAAGGTGGTATCTACCTTGATGTCTTTTGCCGGTCCTTCATATACATTGCCGTTCTTTAAGTCCATAGCTTAAAAAGTTTGAATTGTGGATTAGCATATATTTAGCCCTCGAGCGAAGTTCACACAATTGAAATGTAAATTTCCACTTACTCCATTCTTTCACGACCGATCCATTTTTAGTTATTTTATAGACGAAAACACCATTCACTGCTTTCGCCTTGGCAATGTTTTCTTTAACTCCTTGTTGGATTTTCTCGAACACAGCATCACTCTTTAGCTCGGGCATTTTGTGGAATTATGTTTAAAGAACACGACTTGACTGAAATGCAGCTCGAAATTGGACTGGACGACGTGCAGACGGGATTTAAGTGAGTAATTTACGTCAAGTCACGGAGAAGCGATAAGCAAGAACAGATAATGTGCAATTTGACAGTTTAGTAGTGCTGCCAACGTTTTCCTTACAAATTGGGTTGTTAAGCGTTTAGACCAGTTGTTATTTGAAATGAAGAGGCGAATCATATACATACGATGCTAATTTTATCTCATGACATAGCTAATTTTATCTCATGACATAGCTAATTTTATCTCATGCCATAACCAATTCTATCTTGCCATAGTCAATTTTATCTCATGCCATAGCCAATTTTATCTCATGCCATAGTCAATTTTATCTAACTTTTGTTTAGGTCCAGGGAAAAAGAAACCCCTATAAAATGCCCAGAAAATTAAGGATCTGCGTGTAGCTTTCGATGCCAACTAATAAAGACATAAATGTCGACCTAAATATTAATGGCGAAAAATTGCAGCGTATTAAAAATGAAATATCTTGGTGTCATGGGCCTGGGGCCATCGTTTGGCCACACATGAATAGCTTAAGGAGACAACTAGCTCCAATAATAGGCTACTTAAGAAGATGTGAGGATGTTTCAATGCATATAAAAAAATTTGTGCTAAATGCGTTTGTGCTGATGAAATTACATTATGGAGGAGTCATTTGGAGTCAATCAGCAAAGCAGCATCTTAATATTATATCAGGCTGCTGATCAAAGCATATTAAACTATTCTGAATTTAACAATGCTCAGTAAAACTAGACTATTTTACCAACGAAGAAAATCATTAACCTTGCGCCAAATCATTATAGTGGAGAAAGCTAAATTTATCTTCAAATATTTAAAAACTAATGGATCGAACCAAACACCATTAATCAAAGTATAGAAAAACAAACCATATAATGCGAGGGATGCAAATCAATTAGTAATACATTTCGCCAGACCGGATCGGCTAAAGAACGTTGTTACGAATGCTGCTCGGCGTATATATAACAATCTTCCAGGGATGATGAAGGAAGCAAACTAACTTTTGGTATTTAAGAAAAGAATTAGGGATCATCTAATTAATACTGAACGATGCGTAGACAGTATCAAGGCATTTTTGATCCCATCGGTGAAATATTTGAAGACAGCTACTCAGAGTTTTTAATGCGTTGTATTATACGATTTTTTTTATTTCTGAGAGCTAATCATAAATTGGACTATGTATGCACGAAAGGATTAATTCATTTTATTTTGTGGGCCTCTTATACCGATGTATTGAACGTTGTCTGGGAGGCACACTTGACCAAGCGGCGAAATGTGAATGCAGATCCTATGAGCATTGTAGGACGAAGAACGAACGAAGGGTGATAGAGAGAGTGGTAGAGAATGGAGGTACTTAAAAAAATTTTTCAAGCATTAACACCAGAACAACTAAAGTCTAGGGCTTTGTACTGCGCCATGCTTTTATTTTCCAAAATGTGTTCTCTGCTGTTCGTCTTTATAAAATTATCATTTGAACTATTTCAGAGTATGGTTCTCGAGTTTGGTCTCCGCAATTTGAATATCTTATCGCTGAATTGGAATCTGTTCAAAGGAATTTGACCAGCTGTCTTTTATACGAGTTTAAGATTTTATACATGCCATACGACGACCGTTGAAAGCTCGCAAGACTTTTTTGGGTCAATGTCTTTCTTACAAGCTTCACCACAACGTGGAGAAGCTGCTCTAACCTGGTAAACGAAATTAGTTGGAGAAGCCCTCTAACTTTATGTTCCTTTCGCACGCATTAAAAGTCACTCGCAATCAGCACTGAAGCGTTTACCTAGCGTATTCAATTCTATTTAATTGGTTACAAAATACATATACAGCTCTAGCTTGATGGTTTCCCTCGATCCTTAATTGCATTCGAGCATATACTAAAAAACTATCATACATTATAATTTTGAATATTGCTTCTCTTTCTATCGTTTTTTCCTTAATGATTTGAATGAATTTAGTGTTATTTAATAGTTTTTTACTTTTTTCTCTTATGTTTTGGATGCTTGCATCCATCAAAATAGAAATAAGAAATGAAAAACTTATATTTTCCTTTCTAAGGCTGAATTTATTTTTTCCTAAAATCGGGCAGCTGTTTCGGGGTTTATCTAGTAATCTATCACTGAAGAAGAGGCGAGACAAGCCCTGAAATAACTTCGATTTGGGGAAAAAAATTCAGCCTTAAAAAGGAAATTAATTATTTATTTTCATTTCAATATTTTAAAGTTACTGAAATTGAAGACGTAATAGGTTATTCTGAGCGGTGTAATGTTAGAGCTTTACTTTTGTCTTGATGGCAGTAATCTGTGGTAATGATGACTTACATAAATCGCACGATCAAGCGTTTTACTGGTTAAATCACCATTTAGTGCACTAATGGCATCACAAAATGAGATGCTCTAACAAATTAAAGCCCAGAATTCAATTTGAATACCAAAAGCACGAGTGACGTTCTTGATGCTACTAGGTATTGTATTTACTCGTATATCAATTTACATCGACTTTGTAGCACTTTGTTTCTTCTTGAACCTAGATTTTTTTATTGCGACCTAAAATTCCGTTATTCCAGCAATGATGCCTGTAAAGCCAGATTTGCATTACCTACGCTTCCTTAATAATTTGTCCTGAACAAGTTTTAACCTATTCGGTTATTGAGAAAAATTCTTGCTGTTCATGTTTATACGAGGTCTGTCCTCCGAAAAGGATCTGATCTGCGTTCATATTTCCGCGCTAGTTATTTTTCGTTATACGGCTCGTGGTATCCTTCAATGTAGTCCCAATCTAATTATACAACATGCTCCCATCAGTGTTTCTGCATCCTGAAGCAGTCCCGGATTTCAGATATCGAGGTATGACCTTTAGCGCACACGTTAAATTCATTTGAATCCTGTCGATGTCGTCCAACCATTGTCCTTTGAGTGGGAACGTCCCGTCGCTAACTCCGACATCCAGGGAGCTTGTGAGAGATTACTGGTTATGCTCATGCCGAACAGAGGTCGCTCGAATTATCTGGTACGGATGTGCGAAACCAGGTCGGATCCTTTTCGGATAGACTCTCAATAACCATTGAGTCCTCCCTCGCTTTACTCAAAAAAATCCGTATATCATGGATCCTTATTAATGATTCGTGTAATTGAAGTTTTGCTTTCCTGTGTATGTCGATCTTCAAAAGTGAGTAATGCCTTGCCAGCTATAATATTTTTGTGGTGCCTAAATATACAAATTACATTGTAGCTTAAACTATAATGCGGCCAGTCCATCTCTTAGTTATAATCCGAGGTTTACATTAAGAACATTGGATAGTTGGCGAACAACCTTATTCTATTTGATTACCAATACAAACCATTTTTTTAAAATTTTGTTATAAATAATACGATTTTTTAAATATATTTTCAGCCGTTAAGATCAATTAGTCGAGAGTTAAATCCAGTTCTATATCGGCTGCATCTTTATACCTCAGAAATGATTCATTTCGTCCATCAAATGCAATATTATATTCTCTTCGAAGTTATTGAATGTTCGTGGGCATCATTTCTTGAGAAAGTTCATCAAGCGAAAGCACTTGACGATATTTTGACTGCTCATAACGAATTCCTCGAAACAATTAAAATAGGAGCCTTTCTCGATGTCAAATCTGAATCGATGGGTGCTATGGAAGAAATTTATCTTGGTATAATGCGACTTGAAGTTTGGCAAGACAAATTTTTCGAGGCATGCTTCAAAGAGTTGAATGCTAGAAAGACAATGGAAGTACATGTGCAAGAAAGTGAAGAGAAAGGTGAATATGGTCTTACAGCCGAACAAATGTTCGAACGTGATGAGCAATTGAAGATGTTCGAACAGTATATCGCTGATTGCTTGAAATCACTTGAAAAGATTGGTTCTGATTATGAGCTAGCAATGCGAAGGTTTCTATTAGCACTAAATTCTCATAATGATCACAATTTACAATTATTTGGTATTCGATTGGATTTCAACGAATATTACAAAAAACGCGATCAGCGTTTAGGAGTCCCACTAACATTTGAACATATGCGAATGAGTAATACGTTTTTCAGCAATAAAGGGAGCGCCATGAGTTTTAGTCGACATAGCACCAATTGACAAGAAATAAATAATGAAACAGTACAGTATGAGATCGACATTTTACACCGAGACCAGAATGATATAAAAATTGAAAATAGGCGTAAGAATAATCGAGAATATCAAATCCATGAAAGCATTTCTCCGAGGACAAAATACATTTATGCACAACATTCAAAGAATTGCGGTGGAAAAACTCCGCTGATGATAAAAAAAGAAAGGATAGTTTATTTAAATTGTTGTCAAATTATTTGAACATCTAGTGTGTAGAATCGTCTATGTTTTTGTCGTTTACATGTTGTGTATGTAAATAATGAGAAATACTCGTATTTTATAAAAAAAAAGATTATTAATTTTTAGCTCTCTCTTTAGATAATTTGAAGAAAATGCAGAAAAGTCAATAAATTTCACCCATAGTTGATGTTATATTAAATATATTTAGTTTTATTTCAAACATTTTGCTCCTGCAAATGTTCGTCAATGGAAAGTGAACATATAGGCTATTGGATTCGAAACTGGTTATGCAATTTTCATAGGTTGTGCTATTAAAGTATAGTAGTGAAAATATTAAACATTAAAACTCTAGGCTATAGCTATAATTAAATACATAAATAGAGGTCAGAATTAATTTGTTAATATGCAGGCTATATGGTCTTTGATCCGATAGGTTATATTGTCTTTGAGATGATGGATTCAATTCAATTCAATAGTGCTGTATGAATTCCATGAATACGTTTTTTATAAAAAATAAAACAAATTTTAAACATAAACTTTAAACAAACCTAAGCGCTATGTAGGAACTCTAAATTTATACATATCTACTATAATAAAATTTATTAAACACAACAATTATTTCGCTTGAAAAAATTGCTACATATGATAAATCGGCTGGAATTTATTTTCACAAGCATTTACAGCAGCTCACCAATAATCATATATCATAAATGTTGGACGGTACTGCGAAAAGTGAAGTAAAATTTCCTTTTTTCTTGAAAAGCTGTCGGGCCTTGCTTTTTCGAATGAGCAAAGTTTTTCGACTCCTTTGTCATTTTCAGTGTATGGAGATGACAAAGAACACATTCGTATGTTTTCTGTATGGTTTGAGGCTATGGGTCTAATCGCCCTTAATATAAACTGGCGAAGTTCAATAAGGAAATTTTTAAAGCTTAAATCTAATCAGAGTATACCGAAAATAGATTCGGGACTAAAATCATCCCAATTTAATCCTGAAACGTTTGACAACATTTGATATTGTTTTCTGACGAATTTTTTTGATTGAATATTGTTTAAATTTCGAGAGCCATGGGTGGGCAATTAAAATTTTTAGTACTTTTATGTTTTAAAACTTACTTTATGTTTTTAATAAAATTAATAACGATTCAATCAAAGCGCATTTGAATATGAATCTGGAAAAACTGACGCTTTTGAACGAGAGTGCTCTGAAATATATTTAGCCCCATTAATTATGGAGGAGTGAAGCGAGTTTGGTACAACGACTAGTTGTATAGTATCAAAGTCAAAAGCGCTTTCTTGAATATCAATCGTCATAAATTTTCAAAGAATATAAAGTACATTTCAAACCATATAATAATAAAACTTAATGGCCTAAATGGCTCTCTAAACTTATACATTACCAATCAAAAATATTGAAATCACCCAGAATTATTTTTGTATCGTTTGTAGGCAACGACTCGACCACTTTTGAATATTGTGTGCGATCTCATGGCTTGAATGTGGTTCCCAGTCCAATTCGTTTCTTGGACTGCCAGTATTTTTAATAGATATTGACTGGCCTGTTGTAAAATTAATTGTAATTGAGTGATCTGACATTCCAGGATCCAATGCCATAGTCCTTTTTTGGTTTGCGAGGTCGTTGCCGTAAGTCCAATCCATTCCGAGGCCTATTTGCAGGTTTCGAAACGGGCCTGAATGGATGTTTTGTGTACTTGATGTTATCACGACAGAGCTTGGTTTTGGGCTGATAACCACGTTTCAGGCTTTTCACTACTTTGTATGCTTGTCTTGTGTTGTTGCTCGCTGGATTTACATCGATAATCCTCAATTAGTCGTCATAGTATTTTCTTTTCTTAATTCTAATTATCTTATGCGCTACCCTTCTGAGATTTTTATAGTGTTCTCTCTTGATCCTGGTTTTTCTACCGAAGTGTTCATTGTACACCCATTCTTTTTGTCTAACCCATTCATGCACTCATCATCGAACCAATCAATCACCACGGTCTTAATAGTCGCTTTCATTCCATCCAGAGCTCGTTGCTTGTTTCCGGCGACATGTCTGATAAAATGGGAGCCAATTAGTTGTCGAGGGTCTCCGTGAAGTTTGAGCGGGCTGGTCTTTGCCGAATACGTCTTTGACACATAAATTGCTCATCGATAGGTTAATTTGATAAAGTAATAACCTGAGTTACGATTGGTTCCTTGGTATGTACGGACGTCAAGTATGCTCGAGGCCCAACGCTGATGTTCCAGAACATGGTCAATCTCTTTTTGTGTGTTGCTGCCCGGTGATACCCAGCTCATTTTATGTATGCGTCGATTTGGAAAGCAAGTCGGACGTATGACTAGATTTCTGCTACATGCAAAGTCAATCAGGCGCTTGCCGTTGTTATTCGTTTTATCGTGGAGGCTATATCCTCCAGTCGCTCCCCGATGAGATATCGCATTGCCAACCTTACCGATTGGTTCCTTGGTATGTACGGACGTCAAGTATGCTCGAGGCCCAACGCTGATGTTCCAGAACATGGTCAATCTCTTTTTGTGTGTTGCTGCCCGGTGATACCCAGCTCATTTTATGTATGCGTCGATTTGGAAAGCAAGTCGGACGTATGACTAGATTTCTGCTACATGCAAAGTCAATCAGGCGCTTGCCGTTGTTATTCGTTTTATCGTGGAGGCTATATCCTCCAGTCGCTCCCCGATGAGATATCGCATTGCCAACCTTACCGTTGAAATCATCCAGAATTATTTATGTGTCGTTTGTAGGCAATGAGTCTAGTCTTTCCAGGTGATTGTAGAACGTTTCCTTAATTTTTTTGTGTACACAACCGTTCGCTAACTGCCTTAAAATCAATAACGTGCGATTTGAACTCCCTATCCACAATAGGCCACTCCGAAGTTTCGCTTTCCAGCAGGCTTCCCACTTTTGAATATTGTGTGCGACCTCATGTTTTGCATATTTCCAGTTCAGTTCGTTTCCTGGATTTCCAGTATTTTAAATTCATATTGACTGGCCTGTTGTAAAAGGTCCTTAACAGCGCCAGGATTATTGCGTGATCTGACATTCCAGGATCCAATGCCAGAGTTCTTTTTCTGTTGATCGGAAATAATCACAAAAATAGTCTGGAGACGTCAATTCGTACGATGCATGCGGCGAATTCACCGATTCAAAACGTGAGATGAATTGCTCACCGAACTCGTATCTTAATATTTCCATTATTACACATGATGAAACGTTGGGGCCAGTGTCATATTTGAAGAAATACAGGCCTATAATTCTACCGGCCCATAACCTGCAAGAAATTTGGCATTCTTCTAGATACAATGAAAATTTTTGCGTACGTTCATCGGATCAAATACAAAAAAATTTGCTTTTTCACATACTCATTCAGCCCGAATTGAGCTTCATCGATAAACACTTTTTCGGTAAAAAACTGGTTTTCCTTAAGTTCTTCGATGGTTTAGTACGCCGACCAGTATCACTTCTTACATGAGCAAAATTTTACACTCCTTCAATATTCATTCACAAGCTATTGAACGGTTTTGATTTTAACGTCTCGCCGACGAGATAATTGGTAGCGTTTGCTGATGATCTGATCATTTATACGGCCGATCGAAAAACGAACAAGGAACAAAAAGGCGACAAATGAAATTATTCAGACTTTAGGCAATCATTATATATAAATTAATTCATTTAACATATTATCTGCACATTACCAGCTTATTCCTAAGCAACAAAGCAGTGGGAAGAGATACCGCTAACTGTATCCTTGAAATTTGAGATGAGGATCTTGAAAGAAGAGGATAACGTCATCGAAAATTCGTTGCGAGGGATTGAACTAGCGCGCAACGTTTATTGATCATCTTTGAGTAACTTATGACAATTTTGAGTGCTAGCAGTATTGATTAACATGCAAATAGCACAATAAACACATATCACCTGCTCGTTGTTCAACTATATTAATTTTGATTAAAATTTTGCCTCGGTCATTTGAAACAAGGTTTCAATAAAAGGCTGCTTTCATTGGTTATGTATATATTTTTAACCGTTTTTGCTTACTTTAAAGCTTATCGATTGGATTATTAAATAATTGTTCATTTTATATCGTTTCTCCACTTACTTTTCACGTGATAAATGGTACTAAGTTAATTGTAGACAAAACTAATCTCATATATCAAGTTTCAATTTTTCCATTTATATCTACATGCTATCTCTAGAAAACTTCTTTGCTAGGGGTAGATATTCCACATGCTTCTTCATAGCCGGACTTTGACTCTTTTTTACTATGTTTCGATTTCTTTTCTTTCTTGTCTTTGTCCTTATTTTTGTGGGTTGACGATGTTGAATCCTTTTTACGTTTTTCTTTTGTTGAACTTTTGACTGGTGTACCTAGCAGATCCGTTTCATCATTATGTATTTTGCTTGATTTCTTCTTATGCTCTTTCTTTTCTTTGTCTTTCTTATCTTTTTTACTAGTTGTTGCTGTATCGCTGCGTTCTTTTGACTTTTTCCTGTGTTCCTGTTTTGGCGACTTGGAAGGTGTTGGTTGTTGTGATGAAGATGAATGCAGGAGGTTAATATCCGGCCTTTGACTTGAACTCTTCGTATTTTGTTGATTTGCTTCATTTGTTATCCTGTAAAAGACAATTGATTGAAATCTAAGTCGAACACATAGAATATGTTGTACCCTTCCAGATCAATATCTAACGCACGATGAGGATCGTCCGGATCAAAAGACGTTTCTTTGTCATCCGAGTCCGATAATTTAGCACCGTCGGGCATTTCAGCTGTTGTGTTTACGACATGAATCGGTTCGACATCTGAAAAAAGTAAAAGCAAGGTAGTGAGTTTGATTATTATGCAAGTTTACAATATTACCTTCTTCTTCGGATTCACTCGAGCTGTAATTGATTTTGTGTTTTGATTTTTTGCTTTTCTTGTTTTTCTTGGCTTTCTTTTTGATTCCTTTTTGCTGCTGAACTAGATACTGATCAGATCGTTTTTTGGCTGGAAAGAAAATGAAACATTTTAGAAACTATATAATAAAAGCTATTCGCGTATTTTAAAAAAGCCTGTTACTTACAATGTATTTGTAAAGGAACTTCTAATGCTAACTCAGCTATTGGAATATCTTCACATCCATCGTTAATGCTATATTCATTCGATTTACGTCGGTCATTGCTTTTAAGGTAGTGTGGATTGTTACTTTGTTCAATCATTCGAGCTTCCCTTCTCCTTGCAATCTCTTCTGGGGTCAGTTCATCATTCTTTCGTCGATTATTGTCTGCATCGTGGTTTTCATTTGTTAAAAATAGATCATTTTGCTCTTCCTCGCTCGAAGAACTACTATCATCTGGCGGGGTATTGATCCATTCATCTAAATTCAACCCGTCCGGCACTTGAACTTTGCGTTGTGCTTTCGGTGCAACAGGATTCAGATCGCCAACAAATAATAATTTCATTTCTTGAACTATCTCAACCGCAATGCCTGGAATTTGGGAATCTTCTTCAACAACTGGAATATCTGTGATTATATCGTTTGTGTGGTTCGTATCCGAGTTTGCTCCAAACTGTGAGCGTAACATTTCAATTAAAACATATGCTGAGTTAGCTCTCTCCTGCACTTCAATGTCACTTGAACTTATGAAGATAGAAAGTTGACTTAGGACTTGATCACAGTACTTAAAAATATCCTAAATTTATTTCATGAAATTTGAATATTACGTTGAAATATTTACCTTTATAGCTCCACTTATATCTCGTTGTTCTAAGCATGTCGTTACCAGTCTTGTGAATAATTTAATTATGTTTTGTACAAAAACTCCCTTAATATGGCCGGGCAACTGCCTCGGTCTAAGCAATATACTCAGTGTGTGTTCCGGATTATCTAGTTCACTACATCCAAACAGAATTAGATTGAATTGTGTTCTTTGGACAAAACATCACTCACCATGCAAATTCTCCAACAATCCAAGCAGCAGCGTATAACACTTCGTACATTGAATCGCTTTGATTTGAAACAGCAAACGAGTCCAGCAAGTTAGTCATTTCTGTCACTGCAAACGGCCTGATAGCTTGAACGCGTATAGAAACATCTAGAAGCTGGGTAGCGATAACGCCTCCTGCAAAATCAACAGATATTGAAATTTTAAGTAATTCATAGCGATAACTCCACCCACCGTGTTTGGACCCTGACTCCAATTGAATTAATTCGACTAAAACTGTTAAGTACCATTCAAAGTTCGTAACATATTGATATGAGCCTTGGGAACAAATCTCGATGACTTTATAGAGCAGTTCGTCACGATATGCTGATCCTTCAGCTCGCTCCATGTGTCCCAACAGTCTTTTAACGATTTCCATGAGATTTTTCTTCGAAACCATTCCATACAATAAATCTAAAGCACGCAATCGGATTGATTCATCTTTGTCATCTAGACAAGCTAAAATAAGGTCCTTATGGGCTTGAACACTTTTAGGATGAGTTTTTAAAATCTTGGACATTGCCAGCAACCCCAAATATTTCACTAAAATAAAATTAATTGCAGCTTTAGTCAATCAAGTGTCTTAACGACTTCAATTTTACTCACAATTCTGATCGGAGTCCTCAATTAATATTCGAAGCTTTTGTACGCACAGTTGTATAGAGGCACTATGATTTGGCATTCCGCTGCTTATACTAATTAGCACAGCAATTACTGTATTGATGCATTCATACAAAAGACTCATTGCAGATGTGCTGTTATATAAATGGTAGATAAGTTCAATGAGAATTTAGCAGTACATTGATTGAAAAATGCAATTTCGCTGAAACATGCGTCTAGCAAATTATAATTTACATTATTTTTTAATGTAATTATGATTGTTGACTTGCCTATGAATTAAATTTGTAAGAGGTTCTATTAATTTCTTTCCTAGCCGAGGTTCTAAAGGTGTCAAAGCGCCAAACTGAAAAGCAATAACAATAAATCAACATGAATACATTACGAAAACGATTACTTTAAAATATTCTTTAAAAGCAAAAATTGACAAAATATTTGATCCAATACGGCTCGTGCAAGATATAATTGCAAAACGATTCAAGCAAAATGATTTTTGTTGCATCAATATTGTCAATTGAATGGCAGTTCAGAGAGACTTTATTAAGTATGTGTGTGGTTTTTGATGAGTTCCTCTAATATTGAAAGTAAACGTTTCAAGTAAGGAGCAAGAAGAAAAGCAGAAAATTACTCTTAAATATAATTTTCCTCTAGGGGAAGTTTTAATACTAATTTGCGACAAAACAGATGGATTGTCTAACTTATGCTTTGTAAGTGAAGAAGTCTATGAACTTGTAGAAGTAGAAGTAACAAGATGATATTATCTCGACTGGACGGTCAAACACTCAATAAGTATCAAAAGGCCAAGGGAGCTTTATTGTAGTTTCAATGTTAGGTTGGTAGGTAGGTTTCACGGCAGCTTCCGCCGATATGCTTCGGCGTGGGCTCACTTAGACACACAAGGGACCGTTTTGATATCGCAATTAAATGGACACTGTAATAATCGAGCAGTCGCCTCAGCAAACTGCTCGAAAACCAACATATTGCTGTTCCAAACGCAATTGTAAATTTAAAATAATCTTCATCATTTTAATTTGCAATTGAAATCTGGACACGGCAACCCCGTTTCCAACGGAACCCTTCCGCGATTGCACTTTCGCAATACAATGGAAAGTAGATTGGAGGTTCGTCGACTGGTTTTTAAGCGGCCCCGTAAGGCGACGACAAGCAAGAAACGGGAGAGTCTGCTTTTGAACGGCCGGGGGAGAACGTCGGGAAAACGCAATGCGCAAGAAGAAAATAATGAAATCGAAACATTTGGTAATAAAAAATTAAATGAGAAGGATAATCTCACGTTTTGTGCAGTGCGCTTTTCCCTTTTGCGCCGTTCTTGCAAATACTTCCGAGTGTTGAACACAAAAAAACGCGCTTGATCAATCAGTTTCGCTGGTTTTCAAGACATATTATCAATTTGCTCGGTTGAGTTGAGTTTGTTAAGAATCCGTAAATTTGGCTTATAGAAAAAGTTTTCTAATGTGAATCAGTGAAGTTTGGTTCCAACCAAGAAATCCGAAAATGGAAAGAACATGTCAGTGAAGAAAACTCGACGGATGAATTGACCTATGAGAGTGAAAATCTGTTTAATTTACCCTCAAGTGTTGGCGGTGTAGCCAAGAAAATTTTTCGCGAGCAAGGAAATGGTAACTGGGAAAGCTATCGAACAAGTTCAATTTCTTGTTTATTTGTGAATTGTGGTGATTAGATCCACTTCGGTGCTACATTAACGGTAAACAAAACGGGTGTCGCAGGAAAGTTATGGGATCCGGACATTGCGGGAATAATTTCGCGTGTTGAATTTCTCGGTTAGAGCGGAATCCTTCGAGTCAATGTTAATAAAAAATACATCTCCTAGCGGTGAATGAAAACCAAT
Organism: Odontomyia ornata; assembly: GCA_963969285.1. NCBI lineage: Eukaryota > Metazoa > Arthropoda > Insecta > Diptera > Stratiomyidae > Odontomyia > Odontomyia ornata. Next base: position 425,629,745 of record OZ017739.1, on the reverse strand, counting down.
AGATTCATTGAAATCGGCTCAATTTTAGCGCGTACGCAGATTGTTTTTATTTTAAGAATATTCTTATTTCCGCTTTAAAACGTTCAAGGAGCATTTTCGCATGTTTTAAAAATTAGTTCATGATAAGACGATAACCAGGCGGCATGGAACTTTAAACGGCCTAAATGAAATGATGGGAGGCGGATCCATATTTCTTAATAAGAGGTTTAACGTTTATGACATATCTTTTCTCCAAATGCAAATATACAATTATGAAATGATAAGAAGTCTAGTGTGAGTCGAATTTTCAAATACATATTAGTTTTTTATCTAAAACTCTCACTGGAACATCGGTTCCACTATTTGAAAAACAAGCTGTAACACGCTTTTGGCAAGTTCCATAGCGCCAATAGTTAGGAAGTACAAAATATTGTGAACCTGTCATCTCCATACATTACAAAATTATTTATAACATTCCTTAAATTCTAATTAAAATATTGCATATATTTTTGTTTACATGTTTGATATAAAATATTAGTTTGCATTTACGTTGATAGAAAATAAAAACTAAACAAATTTAAATTGTAAAAGAACATTAAATCAACATTTTATAAAAATATATATATTTTTGTAGTTATAAATTTTCATCATAATTATTTTTTTACAGTTAAATAGAATGTATTATACTTAAATTAATTAAATTAGTAACTTTTTAGGCTATACTCGTTTCAAAAGGAGTTTCTCTTCTAGAATATTTGTACAAGAGTAAATGGATTCATTCTTCCTAAAATTTTTGCAGTAATAATCCTTAAAAATAGTTACATTTTTTTTATTTCCGTTTTCACCATTTATCTAATTGATGATACCTATTCTCATCCTACAAATTATAGTTTTTTTCCTATAATTCGAAGTACTAAATAAATGGATTGTTAAAACTTGAAGATTCGGTCTTTCCCTTGTTTTTCTTTGAAAACCTGTTCGGGTCCAGGACCCGCAACGATGGCAGGCTCCTCCGCTAAAATGGGCTAGCCATCGGGCGCGCTCTTTCCTTTTTTTTCTGCTTAACAGGGGCTCTTGCCGGTAGAGTGGCCTTCCGCTCGCGTGCCTTTTTATGATATAGGGTTATGTGATTTTATTGCATAACGCTATGGCATAAATCGGTAACGTTTGTATTCCTCATTTTAGGGAAAGAGCCATGCAAATTATGTTTGTATGAGTTTTTCACTCAAATGGGAAATACATGGCCACGTCTATGTTTGGATCTTGATCCGATTGGAAGAGTGCGAGGGGGCACCGCTTCCACTCTTATTTGTGGGCCATAAGTATCGTCGGTAACGACGTAGTCTCTGTCAGTCCGTTCGTTTTCTCAAGGCCCCATTTGTCCTCTGAACCAGCAATTGGATAGCCCTTAATAGGTTACCTCCGTTTCTCTAGACTCTGGTCGATAATGTTAGAACCTTCTCGGAAATTCATGGATGCGAAAAATATTTTTTTTGTAGTGGGTCTTGTGCTGGGGAAAAGAACCCACCCCACGACACCGCAACGCCAGCCTGCCAGCGGATTCACGCGTCCCTAGATAAGGCAGCAGACCATCGCTGCAGTCCTTTACGGACATTCATATATACTCAAATTCACTACAACACGACTGAGTGATTCTCCTTAATTTGGCCGATGATGCTTTGGCAAGGCCGGTGAAGAAGTAGGAGCCGAGAGACCGCATTCTTCTCCTTACAAGGGCCGGGCATTCGTATAAGAGGTGAAGCTCTGTTTCCGCTTCCTTCTCCTCGCTCTGACAGAAATCGTTGTAAGGGATAACCATGCGCGCAGCGTGCCTGCCAAATGGACAATGCCCTTTTAAGACAGACACCGTTGTGCGGGGGACTCCCTTCTTCTTCGATTGCTGTCAAAGTTATCCACAACTGTGTTGCGATCGCGCAGAAAGGTTTGTCTACCCAGGACTTTATCACGTTTTTGTAGTTGCCAGTTCATCTGCCTCACAGTTTCCCTTAATGTCCCTATGTCTTGGCACCCAAATTGGCTCCACCTTTGAATGTCTCGACATTTCGTTGACAGATGTACAGCATTTGAGGATAGGCTTCGAGGAGGTATGAGATTCAGTAAGGGACTTTATAGTAGGTTGGCTGCCACTGAAAATATAAACATTCACTCCAAATATTTGATTACATAACAGCCAGTTGACCACTTCAAGAATCACTAACACTTCTGCCTGGAAGACACTACAGTGGTCCTGTAAGCGCAGTGGAATCTTCAAGTTGAGATGAGCAGAATATACGCCACTCTCCACTCTGTTGTAAAGTTTGGAGCCGTCGGTGTATAATTCTACTGCATCTGTTTTTGCGGATATTCCATTAGCCCATTCAACTCTGGTAGAAATTTCAAACTCCCAAAGATGTTTGGAAGATAACATAAGCGATGTCCGTAGGAATAGACATACTGAACAAGATGAAACAATCTGTATCGCGTTGTTTCTACGATTATTATTTAGACGGTGAAAAGAGTGTGGTGGAAATCATACTCTGTGTATATACTCCGGGTTGAGTATGGAATTACGATCGCATGCGGTGCACAAAGATCGTGCGACGTTATTTATTCATTTTGGAAATTCAATGAATGGGTAGCAGCTAAAAGATAAAGTAACCGGGTTTGATTATTCTAGCAACTCATTATCACTATTTTATGGAGTGAATACAAGCTGATAAACGTTGATTGATTTATTTTAGATATATCTTTTCATGAATTGATAAAAATGATTCTCTTCAAAGGATTTCAATTGAGAAGTGGCGTTTCTCCATACACTGAAAAATCTTAAATTATTTTTTTATCTATTGAAAGATCTGAAAAAAACTTCTAGAATCTGATTGTGAAATTAAGATTAGTTTACTGGGGGCTAGAGGAGGCAAAAATAGGAATATTCGAGTCCAATCACACGATTGGACAACTTTGCGCCGAGAAGGTTAATGTTTATTCTACTACTGGCTAAATCAAGATTAAAAAAACCAAATTCATAGCTTAAAGTAATATTTTAAAGTTGCAGAACCGCATTTCAGATGTTTCAATGAAATTTCACAAGATATACAATAAGTTCTTACGATAGTTTCGCAACCAAAAAATTGTGAATTCCCCATTTTACAATACATAGTCACACTTAGAATAAAGAGAGATTATAGTAGCTGTTTTCAATGGTAATCACCGATTGTAAACTTTTCAATGGTCATCTTTGATGAAACTCACGTATTATAACTATATAAACCTAAGAATAATTCCGAAAATGCTTTGAATTTGTTGTTTGTGAACGTGAGGGCAAAGAACATTAGGTCTGATGGAATGAAACAACGAGCTGTATGAAGTGTTTGAAGATTCGTATGCACAAAATGATGGAAATTGCATTGGCTTGGCCATATGGAAAAGATGGGAAAGCACCGGCTACCCTACTCTGTTGTACGTAAAAATGTAGAGAAGAAGGGAAGCGTCTTGAGGGCGAAAGAGAAAACTATGGGAACTTTTAGTGAATGCCGATAACAAAATCCTATTAAACAGTAGTTAGCTGACGATCAAGGTCATCGAGCCGTAACTACTGAAGTTGATTACTATAGGAGGATAAAATCCAATCTTGGCTCTTAGATCACAGATAATGGTGAACTGCTGGCAGCTTCTGAAATTTTCAATGTTTAGTTATTACAGCTTGTAGACAGCATACCTAGAAGCAATGTGATTGATGCCTTGGTCTGCACCCCTTCTTGACCTTTGAATTTAAGATTCATCGAAAATATTGAATTAAATTTAGACTAATTACACTTATTGACTAGTATTACATTAGCCACGGGACCGCAGGTTTCTCGGTTGAACGCATATTTGTGAATTGATTCTCGCCTTTAAGATTTTCATTCTGTCATTTAATTGTAATAATCGCAGCGTGAAAAGTCCGATGGATTTAAATTGTATTCGCCATGATATTTTGAACTCTAATAGAATTACAGGACGTTGATATTTCTCGTCTCTGTTTGAGTTTAACGCGTAAAACAAAGTTTCGAAAGTTGAGATTTCAAAAAGAGGCAGTTGTTGTTACCGTGCAGGAAACGTGAACGTATGTTTATTGTTTTTAATTAGAAAGGGACGAGGTCAGAAGGCTTCGATCATCCAGATAAACTTGCCCATTGTACGCACTTGCTTTGCCTTAATGGAATCTCTGGAGGTTCATTGGGCTCCATTCGCAAACTTGACATAACGCCACATATAGGGTGGGTCAAACATAAGTTTCTTTTTAAAAATGCAATACAATGAACAAAAATCAATTTTTTTCTTATATTTTGGCTTTATTTGCAAGAACAAACCTTTCCGTTAGTTGTGAAATACAGTTTCATTCATATGGCTACCACGGCTAGCGCGGCAGTAGGCCATCTTCTCAGCCCAATTTTCCAAGACATTATTGATGGTTTCGGGCCCTATCTGAGCAATGGTTTGTTGAATATTCAATTTCAGTGCTTGAATCGTTTGTGGATTTTCCACATAACATCGATCTTTCATAGCGCGCCATAAAAAGAAATCCAACGGTATCAAATCGCAGCTTCGTGGCGGACAACTGACATCGCCAAGGCGGCGGACGGCACGAATTCAGAATTTTTGCGGAAAAGAGCGATTGTTTGATGAGCTGTATGGCATGGCGCGCCATCCTGTTGAAACCAAAGGTCAGTTAAGTCCACATCCTCAATCTCCGGCCACAAAAAGTCGGTTATCATGCCTCTGTAGCGCTTCCCGTTGACCAACACAGCATTTCCAGCCTCATTTTCAACGAAAAACGGTACAATTATGCCACCACTCCAGAATCCACACCACACTGTCACTCACTGATGATCCGTTGGCTTCTCGACAATCATGTGTGGGTTTTCCGAGCCCCAGATGCGAAAGTTCTGTTTGTTCACATAGCCGCCAAGATGAAAATGTGCCTCATCAGAGAAAAGATGATTTTTTGAGAAAAATCGGTATCCAATGTGATTTCAATATTTCCCAACGTTGTTCAACCGTAAATCGATTCATTTGTTCCGCGGAAGGTTATAACTGACTGACTAACATAATTTTTAGCGGGAAACAGCTGTCAGTGACGAAATAACATGTTATTTAAAAAAGAAACTACTACAAGTATATTGCCCACCCGGTATTCAGACCCTTGCCCATTTGAAAGCTGGACATTCACAGAAGAATTGTTGGGTGTCCTCGTCATTTTCAAGACAAGTATTACAAACGGCATGCTGGATGATTCCGATGGTTTGAAAATGCTGACAATAAGGATTGCGACCAAGAATAATTCGGCATTATTTCTTAGTGCAATGAGAAAAGACGCCAAGATATAGAAAGAATAAAAGAACGAAAAAAAAAACGTTAAGGACAATTCAATTCAAAAAATGGTAGCATTGAGAAAAAAGAAAGTTAAATAGTGAGAAAAGCAAGAATGACGGTTTATATTTTTAAAACTTTTAATAGCGAGGTAAAATCTCGAATTGGTAATATGCGTTCTAACTTTTCACGACATAAACATTTGCTTGGATCTGATACAACATTTATTTAAAGATGTGTCTGAAAAAAGACGAACTTTTTCGTGTAATTGTGCAAAAATTCAAAGAAACATTTGAATTTTTATATACGACATTGAAACAAAAGTGCAGTCAACACAATGAGTTGATAAAGGATCTTCGTACTCAAAAAACGACGGTTACGATACGCTGTGAAGGTGGTTCGAACGTTTTTTTCGCTTTAACTACATTAGAATGAATGAAATAAAATCGCAAAAAGATATTCGTTGTGACGAGACAACTATTGGCTTTTTTGGGATAACAACGGGGTTATTCACTTAATCTTATTAATTCGCCAGTATAGTGTCACAAATCGGGTGATTTCCTTCGCCACACTAGCCAACTTCCCTGAACTTACTTCTGTGTTTTCTTATTGTATCCAAAATTAAAATCAGTCTCATCATCTTACTACTATCTTACTACGACTGGCATTGTAATTAGGAAACTGTTATTAAATAAAAATAAGTTTAGTAATTTTTTTAAGTATAACTGGAGTGAATAAAAGACAAAAATACACAATATTAAAACAATTTCATCGGCATTTGTTACTTTCAATCAATAGGCAGTTGCCTCTTTCAATCAGTTTTCGCCCCAAGATGTTGATTTTCCGATTTACGACTACAAACCCGTGTTATTTTTTGGTATTATATCTTTTCTGTTGCAGGAGGCCAAAAATGTTGTATTCATCATTTGTAGAATGCTTGCTATTTAGCAAGAGGTCACGCTGAGGGTCATGCTTTAATATCTCAGCAGATTTCAGTTGATGTTCCTCCTAACCAAAAACAGATTTTTTTGGTTTTATTTCTATATGGCAAACTATACTCATGAAGCTGTAATAATTGCTTGAGCCAAACAAGGTACAATAACAAATTGTTACTCAATTTTGAGTATAAAGTATTGTTGCATTGCGACGTAGCGGAACTAATTTGTCTCATCCATTCTCAACCTCTTTATGCATATTAGGTCTTTGTGGTTTGCATTGATGTAATTCATTCATATTATTCACCATTTATTTGTAGTTAAGCTGGTAAAAAATAGTTATCTGTTTGTACAATGATATATATGACGTTCGAATCCGATAATGATTTGAATGTTAGCTTAATTTGCTTATGTATACTTATATGATAAAATGAACTTAATCTTGTTGTGAAAATGTGTTTTTTAAATATATATACCGAAAATATGAATATGTAGGGGCTAAATGTAGATAACACGAAGGCACAGAATATAAATCTGCTTCAAGCTAGCAAGATGATTTGCGCGGTTTCCATGACTTAATTGATTAACGCATTCAAGCCAACATTAATTATCCCTAACAACAGTAACTATTTTTCCAATGCTTGGCTACAACAGTTAAGTATCAAGAAATTTTATAAAAAATGACCTGGAAATAATTTCAATCAATGGTTGTGTCAACCTCTTTCCAAGTGCTGGTTCAATTGCTGTTAAACTGCCAAACTTTCAAATAATGAAGTTACAGAATTTAATATTTAAAAATAAAGTAATTGTAAACTCGTATACTACTTACCAACTTGATTATTTTAATAAGCATCCAATTATTGGTTGATGTTGTCATGAGTTTGAAAAAAATTGGTGCTAGCGAAAGATAGTTTTTAGGATTTTTACGTGCTAATTCACAAATTACGTTCACAGCAGCTGATTGGACTCCTAAATATTATTTGTCATTACTAAATAATTCAAGTTTCAATTACAAAGTATCTTTAATACCAGGATCAGGATCTTCAAGCTTTTCTTTAAGTTTAGGAAATGCGGGTCGTAATGCTTCCGGATATCGAAGAAATACTTTATACATCATTAGGACGGCTTTCATTCTTAAATAAGGCTTTGTTGAACTCATCTGAAATATACAAACAAATATCGTCAGACCTCAAATTTAAAAAGATATTGATTGAAAATTCATCGTTAGTTAGTTGAAATGAAATTAATTTACCAATGTCATAATATCGTTAGCTAAATCTCTCGATAAATCAGCAGAAATGAAACAACTCAAACCACTTAGTGCAACGCCAGCATCGTATTGATTTTGGGAATTAAGGTCCTTGCGGATCATATTTGTTGTTAGCATGAGAAGCTGGAAAAAATACATGAAAGGTAAATTATTTTTGCATTGAAATGCCGATCAATAAATTACCTCACTATCAGGATGAAAACATTGACTTGCTGCTAAATATCCTACCCTTTTGCACGTGAACTTTGACGAACTCATTACTTCGATTATATTGAAGCCTGCCCATGATATATCATACCCAAGCATTTGAATCTATTTGAAAGTAAAGAAAAAAGTTAAATTGCATTATTCTTAATTGAGTTGCAAAGATGGCATCTGTGCTATTTTATCATTTGTTCGAAACCTTTATCCGTCCAAATTGCTCTTACAACAATATGAATATAAAAATGTACACAAGGCAATTTGACTTCGATTGTATTCTTCTCACAAGTGCAATGAGATATAAGTGGGTGATAGACCCATATGTTCTAATACTCACGTAAGTCAGCTTTGCGACAGCATTGCACTTCACATTGATATTGTCTTGTCGTAATTCTTGTTTAATCTCCTCGATGCATTGAGCGATGTATTTTGCCTGAAAGAAGGTATTTTTCAACGAGGTTAAGAATATTGATTGATATTATTGATTTCATTGAGTTTAAGTTAAATTTAATTACTTTCTTTAATTCCAGTTTAGTATATTGTCCGTAATTTAACAATTTCAGAAACATATAACATTAAGGAATCATTTAAACGTTGGTCCAATATTCCCTATATGTCGTCAAAAATAAGTTTTTCTTAATTTCGCATTCATTCATTTCACTTTATACGAGTATTTAAATAACTGATAAACACTTCTTATCATTCAAGTAAAATTTTCTTTAAATCTCACTTTTTTCTATTGTTGTTCGCCCCTATGCTATACATATTAATTCAGTGGAACATTATGATTGAGTATGTGAAGGATTGTAAGAGAGTTTCATGTAAATATGAATTCGATTTAAGATTTGGTAAGCTTACTCTGATTTGTTGTTTTTCCCTTATAAATTTCTGTTTTGCTAAATCGCGTCTGCAACTGTCCATTGTTTGTCTATTTATGCTATTTACATACGCGTTATATTTGTTGTTAGTCTACTATTATAATCGCATTGGCGTTTAGGGTGGCAAGAGCAATTGGAAAATGCTTAAATTAATTTTGAAATTGACGAGGAAATCGACATTCGTGAAAGGATTATAGAATACAAGTTGGTTCAAAAGTATTGATAGCGAAAATGAAAGATTGTGTATTTTTGAATGAAATCAGTTTTTTATTCTATATAATTTTATACCAGCTTTGTAATGATTTTCCGGAAGCTCTGCAAAATACTTTTCCAAGCCTGCAATAGCTTCTTCATTCAACGAAAAACGCTTCCCACGAAGAAATTGTTTCAAATCCCTGAAGAGGTAATAGCCGGAGGGAGCCAAACCTGCTGAAAACAGTGGGTGTTCAAGCAATTCGTGCTTTAATTCTTTCAATTTAGCCATCGTAAAAGCACTTGTATGAGGACGTGCATTGTGATGAAAAATGATTTTTTTTTTCTATAAGCCGGGTCTTTTTTCACGAACATTTTTATGCAACCGATACAAAAGGTGGCAATAATACTCAGAGTTAATTGTTCTACCTTTTTTTAGGATAATCAATCAACAAAATCACTTTTGAATCCCAAAAAACTGATGCCATAACCTATTTTGCCGATCGTTCTGACTTGACCTGTTTTGAAGCTGAAGAACCAGTTAACATTCTAGTTTCAGTTTAGGATCACGGCGATAAATACAAGGCCACATCATCCACAGTAAGAAAACGACGCATGCCTATGGAATCAGCAATTTCACGCTTAGTCGCACTTGGATCTTTACAAACAATATCATAGACTTGCTCAATGATTTCTGGTGTTGTTGCGGTTCATCTTCAACGGTTGCACGACCACGTTTAAACTCTAAAACCCATCGATGCACAGTTGGAAATTAAGGAGCAGATTCCTTAAGACTTTCACCATTTTTATATGAATTTCTGTTGCTGATAAACCTTCCAAAACAAAAAGTTTTATCACTGCATGATATTCAGTGTTGTCCATTGTTTAAAAATTCACGGCTACGTTAACTTCAAATGGCTTTTAAACAAAGAATGAATTGACAGATAAAAAGAAACTTTTGTGTGTGTTCATATGGAAAATGAAATATTAAAATGACTATAAATTTTGATTCCTGTACTGGTTAATAGGTAGCGCTTACAAAACTTTTCAACCAACCTGTAGTTTGGAGGTATTTAGTAAGCTGCATACATTGGCGTGTAAAAGATTATCTTTCAACATACATGAATAAGTTTATGCTACATGTGAAGTTCTAGGTGGTGAATCTCGAGCAGCTTATAAATAAAGTCAAAAGGCAGCCTCCGAGAAAATGTAATATATTACTTTTTATGGAATTGTTTGCAGCTACATATAAATGAGTAGCATATTTTGAATAATAATTTTTCTGAAAAATTATTAGAGAAGAAAAATGTTAGAAGAAGGTGGTTTCGACGTGTGCACTAATTCTCCTCAGGCCATCACACTTAGATACACACCGGTGATGGCGACCACCATGCCCAGAGGTGAGGGAGTTAATTTTTAATTTTTCTACTTATGCAAACTCAATATGTTTTTGTATCTGCAAGTTATATTCAAGGTAAATTTCTCTTGTAAGTATTTGTATTAGCTAAACTTTTTAATTGGATCATTTCACCCTTTTCACATCAATTTAATGTAAATCTATACGACAAATTTGCTCTACATTTGAAGCTTTATCTAACGTCGCGCGGATATCGATCACTCTTTCGGAGGGCTCCGATAGCTTTTTAAATTACTTTTTATGGAATTGTTTGCAGCTACATATAAATGAGTTGCATATTTTGAATAATTTTTCTGAAAAATTATTAGAGAAGAAAAATGTTAGAAGAAGGTGGTTTCGACGTGTGCATTAATTCTCCTCAGGCCATCACACTTAGATACACACCGGTGATGGCGACCACCATGCTCAGAGGTGAGGGAGTTAATTTTTAATTTTTCTACTTATGCAAACTCAATATGTTTTTGTATCTGCAAGTTATATTCAAGGTAAATTTCTCTTGTAAGTATTTGTATTAGCTAAACTTTTTAATTGGATCATTTCACCCTTTTCACATCAATTTAATGTAAATCTATACGACAAATTTGCTCTACATTTGAAGCTTTATCTAACGTCGCGCGGATATCGATCACTCTTTCGGATGGCTCCGATAGCTTTTTAAATTACTTTTTATGGAATTGTTTGCAGCTACATATAAATGAGTTGCATATTTTGAATAATAATTTTTCTGAAAAATTATTAGAGAAGAAAAATGTTAGAAGAAGGTGGTTTCGACGTGTGCACTAATTCTCCTCAGGCCATCACACTTAGATACACACCGGTGATGGCGACCACCATGCTCAGAGGTGAGGGAGTTAATTTTTAATTTTTCTACTTATGCAAACTCAATATGTTTTTGTATCTGCAAGTTATATTCAAGGTAAATTTCTCTTGTAAGTATTTGTATTAGCTAAACTTTTTAATTGGATCATTTCACCCTTTTCACATCAATTTAATGTAAATCTATACGACAAATTTGCTCTACATTTGAAGCTTTATCTAACGTCGCGCGGATATCGATCACTCTTTCGGATGGCTCCGATAGCTTTTTAAATTAATCGATAACCGCGCGACGTTAGAAAAAGCTTCAAATGTAGAGCAAATTTGTCGTATAGATTTACATTAAATTGATGTGAAAAGGGTGAAATGATCCAATTAAAAAGTTTAGCTAATGTAATATATATTCGCTCTACAGCAATATTTGTCGACTTCAAATGTAGATAGATGGTGTTACGGCCATTATTTACTGTAGTTGCAGAAATTTGTTTGTGTAGTATTCCGGATGGCCCTTGCGAGACCACATACGATGAAGAAACAAGCACCAAGAGGATATAACGGGAGAAGGGCCATGACGAGAAATGAAAAACCATGCTGTTTTAACAATTCATAGCCATTTTATTTGAGATATAATTCGACATAAATCAAATACAGCCCCTCTTGTACGTAAACAAAAAAGGCTCAGCTTGAAAAAACCACACCAAGGCAAAGTAGTTTGATTGAAGCAAGGAGATGGGTTGGCCTCGCTGTTATTTAACCTTCCTCTAGAATATGTCATTAGAAAGCTACCCGTTGATACAAAAGCTATTGTCGTGAGTTATGATTCGCGGCCAATAATTTTAATGTTCCGGGAAAGTGAAAACGCAATGTCTTTTAAATTAAGTTAAAAGAGTTTATTTACTAAAAATGCACAATTATTAATTTTTAACTATTTCACTAAAATTTTTTCTTCGCTTTCTCTATCAATTTTTATTACTACTGTCTATCACTTCACAATCACTCAATCAATATCCCCTTTACCTCGCGCTCCACTCTATCGCAGTTTTTACTATCGCGGTTGTAATGAATCCCCCCATTCATTCAGCTCGCCTTTATATAGGTTCTCTAGTCATTCAATCCATTTCTCGTCCATTGGCGAATTACCTGGAATATTCGAGCAGCTTAATGAATGGGCAGTGAGGTCACTTTCAGATGTTGATCATGCTTGGCGGGTTTTCGAGTGCATTCGTTTGTTGATGTTCTGAATGGTTGTGAAAACAATTCCGACAGTAGCTCGCAGAATTATTTGTACATGTAACACTGCCCCCACCTCAGTTCTTTTCGCCCCGAAAATATGTGTCGCCCGTTGTAGTCAATTCTCCCTGGATGTAATATGGGGCAAGACGGTCCAGGTGCACGATTTTCAGTTTGGCTCTTGGCTTACGGTGTTCCTGTATGCGGTACACGACGTCGTTAATTCGCTTTGTAACTCGGTATGGTCCCTCCCAATTATGCTGCAACTTTGGAGACATATCCTTTCGCCGTTGTGGGTTATATAGCCACACCAAGTCATCTTGCTGGAAGCCAGTAGACTTTGCCTTTAGATCATACCTGGTCTTCATGCGGTCAGTAGCCGATTCGAGGTGTTTTCGCACTGTCCGATGAATCTGGTTCAACCGTTGTCTTAGCTCACTTGCGTACTCCGAGATTGTTTGCGGTTTCTCAGGGGGTGTTCCGAACTTTATATCAGCTGGCAGACGAACAGTCTTTCCAAAAATGACATTGGCTGGGGCTTGGCCCGTCGATGCATGTTCAGCAGCTCTGTACGCCATCAAAAATAGTGGGATATGTCGGTCCACGTCCCTTTGGTTCTCGTCAACCATCTTGTCCAGGTGTTTATTGAGCGTGCCGTTGAAACGTTCGACCATTCCATCGGATTGGGGATGCAGCGGTGTTGTCCTCGTTTTCCGTATTCCCAGTAGTTCGCACATTTCGCCAAAAACTAGTGACTCAAAGTTTCGGCCTTGATCCGAATGTAGTTCGCAAGGTACGCCGTACCTCCTGACCTAATTTAGTACCAGCTGTTCGGCTACAGTAGTTGCTTCCTGGTTGTGAATGGGGTAGACCTCGGGCCACTTGCTGAAATAATCGGCCACAACCAGAGTGTATCGATTTCCCTATTCGGATTCAGGAAAGGGTCCTGCGATGTCGACAGCAATCCTTTCAAATGGCACGCCCACGTTATAGGTTTGCATTTGTCCTCTCAGTCGTCGCTTTGGACCTTTGACGGAAGCGCAAATCGTGCATCTACGGCACCAGTCCTCTACGTCTTCTCGAGTGTGGAGCCAGTAAAACCTTTCCCGCAATTTCGCTAAGGTCTTGTTAACACCAAGGTGGCCTCCCGAGGATCCTTTGTGCATCTCCTTAACCACATCGTGTATTCGGCTTTTTGGAAGTATAGTTTGCATGCTATAGGAGTTGCCATCCGCCGTTTCCCATTTCCGCTTGAGTATGCCACCCTCCACCTGCAGGGAGTTCCATTGTGCCCAATAGCTTTTCAGGGTTGCGCCATGCATTGAAACGTCCTTCCACTCAGGTCGCCCAGTCGTCTCCTTTCATACGAGCAATGGTCCGATGTCTTCGTCGGCTAACTGGGCATTTTGAATCTCCTCCGCTGACCAACCTTCATCGAATTCGGCCGTTATCACTCGCAGATCAACGGTCGGCTCCTTTTCCTCAACCCACCGGCAATGCTTGCAGTTAACTGGACATGGGTGACGAGATAGGGCGTCAGCATTTCCATGAACTCTGCCCTTGTGAAGTAGTTGGGGCCTCACTAGGTCTGGTCGGATCGTCGATCGGGTTGCACCAGCGTCGCTTGTTATGGCGCAATGTTCTTCATCAACTTGACCAGGAAGGCATAAGTGTGCTTCTCCACGATGTAGTCTTGACACGGTGATGGGGGTGCTATGGATGTCGATCCTCCTAGCCAACGTCCGTCGCACGAAGTTGGCCCTTTCAGTTTCATGTCGACCGCATTCATTATAGCAGCCGGGTTTGAGTGCAACTCAGCGGGGATCGTCTGTAAAAGCTCGGCAGCTGGGCTCTTAGAGCAAGAATCAATGCAGTTGCTCGTTCCTGCTCATTCCAGTGATTTGCCCTAGCGGCAGCTTCAAACTGGGTTTGGTAAATACTCCAGACTGTTTGCCCGTCGAATATTGGTGCTTTCACATTTCTGGATGAGCTTTGCGCTGCGGTTGCAAGTGGGGCTGGTGCGGTGGTAGCTGCTGTCTTCGCTGCTTTAATTTGGTTATTCAGACTACCGAGCTCTGCTTTTATTTCGGTTGGCTGTTTTTGCAAATCTGCCTTCAAATCAATTGACTGTTTCTCCAGCTTCTGTGTGATGTCCGCCTTGCTTGTTCGTTCAGCTTCGCCGCTTGTTCATTTAGCTTCGCATTTAAACTGGATGACTATTCATTTAGCTGCGCTGATTGTTCATTTAGTAATGCAGTTAAACTGGATGACTGTTCATTTAGCTTCGCAGTTAAACTAGATGACAGTTCATTTAGCTATGTAGTTTAACTGGCTGACTGTTGTCGCTGCTCTTGCTGCATCAGCATCAACATTGCATCAGCACATTTTCTGGTTCCTTTGATTTTGGTGTTTCTGCTTCTCCGTTAAGCTCTGACATGGTCAATTTATTAATTTTTAAATGTAATAGCTAAGCTTTAATTGGATCATTTCACCCTTTTCACATCAATTTTAATGTAAAAATCTATGCGATAATTTTGCTCTCTTTCATTACGTCGCACGGATATTCGATCACTCTTTCGGATGGCCCCGATAGCTTTTTCTTTTTTTTTAATTACTTATGGAATTCTTTGTAGCTACATGAATGAGTTGCATATTTTTAATAATTTTTTTCTGAAAAATTATTAGAGAAGAAAAATGTTAGAAGAAGGTGGTTTCGACGTGTGTACTAATTCTCATCAGGCCATCACTCTTAGATACACACCGGTGATGGCGACCACCATGCTTAGAGGTGAGAGAGTTGTTTTTAATTTTCCTACTTATGCGAAGTCAATATGTTTTCGTCACTGAGCTTAATAGATTCGGAGGTGAGAAAAATATATTTTGTATATTTATATGAACGCACCCTTAAACTTTTTAAATGAACCGTTAATGTCAAAGTTGGAGTCAACATTTTTATCATAGTAAAGTTCAGGAACCAGCAACTTTTGGAAATTATTAAAAATTACTACCGAAATTTTGAGTCAGATGTTTCAACTCCAATTTTCGGCAGTAATATTCGTCCCACCCGACAGGCTTTGCGTGTTAAAGTAGATAATTTAGAGTCCAAATTTTCATTATTGAAAGTTCCGGTGCCAAAATGACGTCGTACCGCTCGAAGCGAAGGAGATATTGCAGCCGTAAATGCATCGATTCAAAATGAGGCAAATCAGTCGGTTTCACGTCGTTCTCAAGAATTGGGCATCATCCAAACGACACTGTGGCGTATTTTGCGTAAAGATCTTGGCTTAAATGGTTACAAGATCAAATTGACTTAAGAGCTAAAGCCACTTGATCATTCAAAACTTTTCCAATTGGGCTCTGGCAAAGCTTGAAGAAAATGAAGAATTTCATCGAAAAATCATCTTTGGCGATGAAGCTCATTTCTGGCTCAATAAATAATAAGCAAAATATACGTTAATAAGCAAAATATACGTTATTGGTCGGCAACAAACCCATATGTGCTTTTTGAGACACCGTTGCATCCGCAAAAAATTACTGTATGATGCGTTTTTCATCCCAGAGGTGTGATTGGGCCGTATTTTTTCGTGGATGAAAACGACCATCATGTTACCGTCAATGGAGAACGCTATTGTGTTATGTTGGAAGATTATTTGTGGCCAGAATTGGATGAACTTGACATCAAGGATATGTGGTTTCAACAAGACGGTGCCACTAGCTACACCTCACAATCGATTTATTGAAAGGCAAATTTGGTGAGCGTGTTATCTCGAGAAATGGTCCAGTTGAATGGCCGCCTCGTTCATGCGATCTAATGCCATTGGATTTCTTTTTATGGGGCTAACATATGTCAAGTCACTGGTCTATGCCAATAAGCCAGTAGACGAGCTCAAAGACAACATCCAACGCGAAATTGCCAGCGTTCCGGTAGAAATATGTGCCTCGACCGCTGTAAACGGGCTCGTGATGGTCATATGACCGAAATTGAATTTTATTTATAAAATGTAGTGATTGCACAACACTCAAAATAAATTTGATATATATATCTCAAATATTTCTGTCTTTTATTAATAGATAAAATTGTTAGCTACTTAATGGAAAACCCTTTATATGCGCTGTGGGTTACATAGTTATGCAAAATTTTAGTCGTTTATCCAGTTGTGGAAAAAACAGCTAAATTTAAAACGCGGGGCGTAATAAAAATTCACTGTTCTGTTAATATGTATTATATGTAATTAAATTTTACAAAGTGTTGGTAACTTTTTTCTCCTTTTTCCAATTGAATCATAAAATATATGATAATTTTAATTAAAATGATGTGTTTGATGTTTTTAGGGTTTTGAACTAAAATACAAAACCCTATTGCAACCACGACCTGTGTCCGTCTGTCCGTCCGTCCGTCCGTATGTCACAGCACTTTTTCTCCGAAACTATAGAGGCTACAGCCATGAAACTTTGTGGAAAGGTCAGAAGTGGTGACTCTTGAAAGTTCAAGGGTGGAAAAAATTTTTCAAAGGGGTTTAAAAGGGGGTCTCCCCATATAGGGAGGTGACCCCTCAAAAAAAATTTCACCATTGGTAGTCGAGTAGGGTATCATTGGAAAGGTCTCGATAAGATCTTTTCAAAACAAGTCTTAAAATTGCCTTATGAGTACCGAGGGGGGCAGGGGAAGGGGAAATGTACGAACTTTTCACGTACCCCCCCTCGCGATTGGACACCTTCCATCCGAAAAATCTGGAAAAAAATCATAAATGTAGGCCTTAATGAGTACAACAACAACAAATGCATGAGAAGTCGAAATTCACTCAACTTTGTTAGTAATAGTATGATTTATCGATTTTATGTTTTCTTGAATAAAATATAAGCGGTACCCTTAAATTCAACAAAATTTAGCGAACAGATGGCTATTTATAAGATTGATCTTTTCTGAAAGTTTCATAAAAATCGAATAGTATTTAACGAAGTTATAGCGATTTGAATTTTCCTGTATTACTATGGAACAATGTTGCCTGTATTACTATGGAAACATATGGCTATGGAGCCATATGCGCTTTTTACCGACTTAGACACTACAGCTTTGCTAGGATTTGCATGAAAATTTCAGGAGTGATAGGTATCATGAAGATGAGTACATACAATTGAAACAAGTCGAAGAGGCAGGAGAGAGCTCCTAGCAAAAGGGCTTTGTAACCATTCTAAGATTCGAAAAAATAGGCCATGAATCGATGATTGCAGTACAGAGGAGTGGCCCCTGAAAAAAATTTCATCAAAGGTAGCCGAGAGTAGCAAGTGAAAGTTCTCTATGACAGCATTTCAGAACAGTTCTTAAACTGACAGTTTTTGCTTCAGTGGGGGCAAATGTGTTTCCTCCCTCGCGAATGAACACCCGTGATTTAAAAATCTGAAAACATTTTCAAGGGAGATATTTATGGGTATAACTATAGCAAAAACCTCAGAAGTCAAAATTCTTTCAACTTTGTTAATAATAGCATGATCCTCTAATATGACGTGCTTCTTGATTTTATTCGTTGCTGGTTACTGCATTTTGTAGGTTGAGTACAAAACCCTTCTGACATGAGCATAGGTCCGTCTACCCAACTTGTTTTTTTTTTGCTTTAGCACTACAGCCCGTTTCGAGTCTTCGCTTAGAGATAGTTAAAGTATCTCATTATCTTGATCGAATGTATCGGCACTCGGGAAGGTGATATGGTCCTTCCCGACCGTCCACTCAGCTGCGATACCTTCTGATTTTAAACCAGAACGTATCATCTTAACTGAACGGGCTTACAATCCATCGGAAGAATCACTCGAATTAAATCTCGTTGCCGCCAACGAAACTCGAACCAGGGACCTTTGGGACCTGACAGGGTGACTGCTCTAACTACTACACCACGCGGACTGTTTTTTGATTAGTAATGTATAAATTTAGGGAGCCATTTGAGCCATTAAATTTTCAGTATTCTTTTTTGTTTGGAAATTGCTTTACATTCTTGAAGATTAACAATGATTAATATTGAATAAAGCGCTTTTGACTTTGACTTTGAAGCCTAACTTCACTTTGTATTTTCGTAGAATATCTATTCGTCATCCGGAACCCTTTTAAACATGCAACAAACAACATTACTTTTATGCAAATTTTTCATTCTTATAAACATTTAGACTAACTTTATGTGTTTTTGTTGAGTTCCAATAAATAGTAAAATAATTATGGATAATTTAAAAAAATTTACTGTCCAGGTTTTACCCGCAATAAATGTTTAACGGGTATCCGATTTTAATAGTCTGGGCGTCGTTTTATAGGTCTTTTGAATACGCAAATTTCGTCTATACTTTACTTTTCTGTAGCATATAGTTTTCCGCTTTACCAGAAAACCCGATTTTTCGACTCTTATGTTAAAAAATAAAAAATGATCCAATGAAAAAAAAATAGATGCATTTGATGATAAATATCTTTTTTCATCTTCCGCAACACGTTCCGACAATAATATAAAGGACTTTAATTAACTAGATTCTACGTCTAGCACTCGTTGCGTGTAAACGTGTTTTTTAATATTCTACGTCTAGCACTCGTTGCGTGTAGACGTGTTTTTAATCGCTCCTGTCATTAATTTTAAAAATTAATTAATTTTTCACAAAAGTCAGTTTCAAATAATTGAATTAATTTTGTACGAGTCAGTCAAAAGCAAGTTTTGATTTTATTGGGGAAGAGTTAATCGTCGAAGGCATCAACCAACCATACCAATAAATCAAGAAAAGGCAACAAACCAAAGACAACTCGGGACTGCTGTATGGAGGAGCCCGACGGCTTCCCTTCGTTGGGGGGCCCCGGGGAGAGTGACGGTGTGAAATTGGCAAGTGTCAACAAGCGGAGACACACGAGCACCCAGGATACCGCAGATGCCGGTCGCAAAACACAAGTGCTCGAAGATAGACAGGAGGTGTGTCGCCTTCGAAGTGAAATCGAAGAGCTAAAGACAAGAATTCAAACGTACGAAGAAATGTTCAAGACGGCAAAAAAAGTTCAAGAGAGTGGTCCGATACGAAAAATCGAAAAACAGAAGAAAGCTGCAACTCCAATAATAACTGAAGAGGTATTAAGTGCTGGTGGCATCAACGAAAGCCAGAACTACTTTGCGGCGCTGGATGGACTCCAACAGGACATGGAGGTAGACGAAGGTAATAAAGACGATAATTTTATCTTATATTTAAAAAATAAAAATAATGAAAGTAGAAATAGGGAGAAGAAACCAGCCCGTAGTTCTGCTGGTCCTCCTCAAAAAGTAGCCAAGAATACCGAGAAAGTTCCGCCAATTAATGTCTTCGGTCAAAGCGGAAAAGACATGGTTCGGCTGTTGGCAGCCGAAAACAAATTGACAAATTTCGAAATCAAACGAATAAATTCTGAGAAGCTGTCAATTAGAACGAAATCACTGGTTGATTTCAAATCAGCGAAAGATGCTTTGAATTCTGGGGAGGTTCCGCACTTCACCTATACCCCCAAAAGCGAGAAGAACCAGACGTTCTTGCTGAAGGGCTTGGACCGCGGAGAAGATACCGTCGATCTTCTTCAGGTTCTCAAGGAAACAGCACCACAAATCGAGTTTATCTCAGTGAAAACATTCGCGACAAGAAGGTCGACGGTAGAAAAAAAAAACTTACCACTTTATTTGGTACAAATAACAAATAAGAGCAGTCCAAGCGCTCTTCAGCAAATCAGGTATTTAAATTTTCGAGTGGTGAGGTGGGAACGCCTCCAGAAGCGAGAAGTCAACCAGTGCTATCGCTGCCAACGATTTGGGCATTCGGCTGCCAACTGCGCCATGCATTACCAATGCGTTAAATGCAAAGACGTGCATGCTCCCGGTGAGTGCAAATTGGCTCAGACGGAGCCAAAAGAGAAGTTATATTGTGTGAACTGCGGTGTTTTTGGTCACCCGGCATCATATCGAGGATGCTCCCGATATCAGGATGCAAGATTGAAATCTGCCCCAAAGCAAACACAAATACACCGCAGTGTCTTAGCTCCGAACTTCGTCAAGCCCGGAGTATCATTTGCACAAGCCGCTAGAGGACCAGCAGAAAATGCGGAAAATAGTGTAAATAATGTAAGTGGCAATAATGAGCTGCTTCTCAAAATTTTACAGAAATTAAATTCCTTATCAGAGCGAATCGATAAACAAGATTCGAAAATTAACATTGTTTTTCAGCGTTTAGGACTTTCAAATGCCTCAAAATAAGTTGTCATCCAGCCACATTCCCACGGATAGGATTCGTCTCATCTCGATCAACGTCAACTCCATTGTTACTTTACATCGGCGTGATTATCTCCTTGAATTCATTGCCAGACAAAAGCCTGACATCCTGCTTCTAACCGAAACCCACCTCAATTCATGGCACTCCATGACATTCAAGGATTTTGAATTCGTAAGAAACGATAGGGTAATAGGTGATGGGGGAGGCGGCACCGGGATATTGGTACGAAGACCCTATCGTTTCCAAAATATTGAAAAAGTCGAATTCAAAAGCTTTGAATCTCTTGAAGTGTCCGTTATCAAAATCTCACTGCCAGGTGGGGATAACCTCATCGTTATCTCTGCCTATGCAACTGGTGGAACTGTTCTCAAGCTCAAGGAGGAACTCAATTCCTTGTTTGAAATACTCGAATTGAACAGGCTGCATAACTATTATATTCTTGCTGGTGACCTGAACGCCAAGCATACATCATGGCTGAACGCCACCAATAATCCAAGAGGTGTTTTCCTGAAATCATGGATAACAGAGAACCAAATTGAATACAGGTGCAATCTTGATGGGTCGGAGTTCCCAACATACCCTAGGACAAATTCATATTTGGACCTTTGCATTGCTGACGCAAGACTCGAATTCAACTTTAATAGTCCTCAACGGAAACTGCAGGTGCTTCCTTATGATAGCGACCATAACGCAATCGTAATGGAAATCAATCATCACAGGGATGATTTCTTCCTCATTCCAGTTCAACACGAAAATCATCGGTTGAACTTCAAAAAAACAGACTGAGGAAAGTTTCAAAAGAAGTTTAATCGGGAGGACCAGAAGCAATGTCCCCCTTCTGATGGTGGCAACTCTTGCTCAATGGTTCCGAATGACAGGAATCTAACTAACGATGAAATAGATGTCTATTTGTCGAAGTTAGAGAAGCTGACGTTGGAAACGATTGAGAAAGTAGTTCCCAAGATTAAACATCGAAACAATATGGAAGGATATGAAACACCAACCATCGCAAGGTTGAAAAGATTGAAAAGTCTTCTTCTCACACGCGTCAACAATATTTATCGACGATTTTTGGATTACAACCATCCCTCGTTGGCCTTGTTGAAATTACATCTGAAGAATGTCCGGAACTTAATCCGGTCATACTTCAGGAGTGAGGTCAGCAATCAATGGGCGGAAAAATTGAGGGGTATTAGCCCACAGGACCCAGATGGCGTGTTTGCGAAAGTGAATAGCATATTCCGCAAGAAGTCTCGAGTGAAGGTATCGAATCTTGAAGTCACTAGTGATGAGATAAATCTTCTCGATAGGGCTGGTATCGAAATTGATAGTACGACTCCGGATAGAAATGGAAACAGGATTATTTGTGAAGGATTGGATAAACTTGCCCTGATTGGAACACATTTTGAATTGGTTCATCTACCAAACCCTGAGAGAGGGAACGAAATTTTTTCAGAGGTCGTTGAAGCACAAGTTTCCGACTTCAAATCAAGCCTGAACGGCCAATCCATTCTTCATTTCAATGAAACATTAACATCTGACCTCATACCGAGCTTGAATCTTATTGATTATTTTGTCAGCTATGAAGACTTGTGTTTCATATTTCGCAAGATAAACAACAAGAAATCATGTGGTACTGATGGTATTCCAAATGTAGTTCTCCGACATTTGCCTGAGGTTGCTATTAGGAACTATTGCATATTGTTCAACAACATGTTGAGCAATTCATATTTCCCAAATGAGTGGAAAAAAGCTAAGGTATTTCCGATCTTGAAGAAAGGAAAAGAATCTTCATGCCCCAAAAGCTATCGCCCAATCAGCTTGCTGCCTAACATCAGCAAGGTGTTTGAAGTGATACTCAACAGAGCATTAAACGCCCACATTGAGGAAAATGAGTTGATGCCGAATTGCCAATTTGGTTTTCGTGCCAGGCATTCGACCACACATGCAATAACGAAAGTAACCTCAGACATCTGTTGGAAACTAAATGATAGACAATGTGTTGGAGCATGTCTCATTGATATGGAGAAAGCCTTTGATACGGTATGGTTAGATGGACTAGTTTTTAAACTCCTTCAGGACAAGTTCCCCAGACACCATGTCGCCATGATGTGTAATATGTTATACGGGAAATCGTTTGTTGTAACTGATGGAAATCTGACAACAATGCGCGATTTCAAGGTCTTGAATGGTCTACAGCAGGGAACAGTTACTGCACCTCTGCTCTTCTCAATCTTCATTCGCAAGCTATTGAACGGCTTTGATTTTAACGTCTCGCCAACGCGATCATTGGTAGCGTTTGCTGATGATCTGATCATCTATATGGCAGACCGAAAAGCTACAATAGTTCAGAGCAATCTCCAAAAAATGTTCAATGATGTACAGCTGTACACTGACAATTGGCGAATGAAAATCAATGCGCAGAAGTGTGAAACAATCTTGTTTCGGACAACGCTGCAGGGGGTCAGTCAAGACCTGAAACGTAATTGGAAAGATTTCCACATCATGGCTGGTGAGAGTAGTCTAGAACGGGTTACACATAAATCCTGTGTTCGATACCTCGGTGTTTATCTCGATATGTATCTGTACTATACTGAACATGTGAAAATCATGCTCAGTAAGGCACTTAAAGTAGTCATGGCCCTTCGAAAGCTCTTTCATTCCAGATACATTGATCAAAAGGTCAAAATTATCTGTTACAAGACACTGGTTAGACCAGTTTTGACATATGGATGTCAGATCTGGTACAACCAGAGCGCTAGTATTATGGAAAAATTAAGAGTTTTCGAAAGGAAATGTCTTCGTGCATGTACTGGTTTGTACAGAAAGCCTGAGACGGATTGGAAACATTATATATCGAATAGAAGAATTTATTAAACTGCTGAAGTGACGAGGGTCGATATCTTCATATTGAAACTTCTTCGGAATCATATCGCAAGATCTGTGACTGTGAGTGAAAACCCTTGGATTTCACAGCCGTTCCACCCTACAGACGGATATATAGCGACTTGCCTCGCTACTGGCTTCATTCCTCCAGAAGCATTCGTGTATTTGGACATGAATCGATATGTTTTTGATATTGACGGCGTCCCAGTCATATATCACATATATCGACGGGCCACCGATAAGAAGATAAAATATCCTCCTAATTTGAGTTCACGAGACCAACGATTTCAATGGAGATACTCATTTGCTAGATTCGTTGAAGCTGATCGAGTTGAGACGGGGCAATCTAGGTATTGGTGGCTGAATGACAATGTCTAAATTATTCGTGTTTATTTTCAGTTTTGGTGTTCTTCGTTATTTAGTTTTTGAGTTTCAGCTCATTATTGCTACATTTAGTGTTGTTGTTTATTTTTGTTAAAAATTAGGTATATGTAATGTTTACTATATTCCGTTAGAGATAAGATTAAACACTTAGGTTAGGAACACTGTTATTGATTTTTTTAGTATAAGATAAAGTTTTTGATTGTATTTTATTAGAAATAAGTTACAACATATTAGGTGTAGGATCAAAGTTTCACTGTTGTGTTTTGATTATAAATAATTTTAGGATAGTGTTGGTTGGTTTTTTCTCTTTTTTTCCAATTAAATTTTAAAATATGTAATAATCGTAATTAATTGAATTTGCTATGGTTTTTTTTTTGATGATATGAGTTAACGATAACGTACAAATTTAGAGAGCCATTTGGGCCATTAAGTTTTTTGATTGTTATTGTTTGGAATTTGCTTTATATTCTTTTAAAATTTATAACGATTAGTATTAAATAAAGCGCTTTTGACTTTGACTTTGAATTAACTATACCCGCGTGGTTTAACGGTTAGTGCTCACTTCGTAAGCTGAAGGCCCTTGGTTCAAATTCTGTTGGCGACAACGAGATTTGTTTCGAGTTGATCTTCGGTCGGACTATAAGCTCGTTCAGTTACGATACGTAATGCTTTAAGATCAGAACGTATCCCAGATAGGTGGATGGATAAACGGCCAGATCATCATCTCAGATGCCGATAAATTTAATCAAGATAATGAGATACTCTAACTATCTTTAAGCGAAGGCCCGAAAGAGGGTGTAGTGCTAAAGCAAAAAGAAAACTTTATTTGAAATATTACAATGAGGAGTCTACTAGTCATTTTAAGTCCTTGGCTTCACATCACCTACATTTATCTCTTTCATCAATTTTTGGAATTCTTGCGGCACAAAACTCTCTTCTACGACAGAGTCAGACCATCATTTATTTGCCTTTCCAGCTGGAATCCGTCTCCAGTTTTTCTAGCATATTTCCTTTTTTTGTATTTAATTTAATGTGACCATACCATTGTAGTTTCCGAAGTTTTGATATTTTGAAGGCATCTGGCTCGCTGAATATTTGATACAACTCACGATTGGAACTTATTCGTTATCAGCGTCATACTCATTTAGCTCCTGTGATTCACGAAAATTTGGTAGTCAATTTAATCAGTGCCGAAGACGAATTTAAATTAACTTTAAGTACAATCAATTCGTTATGTCTATATTGCACATTCATTGATCGATCTGCTGATCTTGTCGTTACGAATTCAAGCATTATAGAGAATTAGAATAAATTCAAGTCCCACTATTATACACCAAACATGTCATTAATGAAATTTCTATAAATGAGCCAAATCCTTTCAGTTGGCGCACTGTGAGTAAACATCGATTGTCGTGTTTACCAGCTACTCGTATCAAGCAGATGTGTCATCAATAACACTTGATTTAAGTTCTACACCCACTGAATATATGCTTGCACATCTCTTCATGTTTTTTTTTCGCAATCCACAAGAATAGATTCATATTCGATTGTTTTAAAATTTGATGGTCGTACGTGCAAATTAGTATCACTGTCTTATTAGGAATGCATCTCATTCCTTCGGTTTATATTTACTCCTTTGAGAGAGAATCGATATAATTTATTCAGAATCATTTTTCTCACGTGCGAAAAATTGCTTTAGGCTATATAATTCGAGATCAATTTCGGAAAACGGGAATCAGAAAAAACTGCTTCAGGTTCTTACACGATTATTCTATTTATCTTTGGAAAAACTTTGCATCAATCCTTAAACGATAGATGTTTATTGTGACATGTAAAAAAAAATGAATGGCTCATAAATGTAATCCCCTGTTATATAGTTAGCTAGGTTTTTGCTTTTTTTCAATCCATTTCAGCCACAACTTTCTCTCATTCCATTCACCATCGGAGACAAATTGCATCTCTTTTAGCTACTATACATAACAAAATCAATGCATGAGCCTGCAAACGTTCACACACAAATTAATGTTGGTGAGGTCAAACAACAACCATATATATTTGATTTCACTGTTTTCGATATTTCTGTAACGTAATTTACCTCATTGTCTTTGTTATTACGAATTCCACGGACAAGATCTGTCAGATTTTTATCAAACATTCGTTCGAAATTTCCTTTGACCTTTTTCAAAGCCATCCTGTCACAATTCACTTCACATTTACACGATCTTAACTAAATTTAATCACTGTCAATTGAATTATTGCACAAAATTTTATCACTCAACAATGATGAATTGCCCGACACGATGAAGACAGATCATATTCATACGGGATGAAGTGAACTGTCAAAACTATTGTTCGCCATATTTGAGAGCCGGCAGCCACGTAAAATTTGTTTCCAATTAAACTACTTTAGTACTGCCCAGATTGTTAAGAAAATGTCATTTAGGGTGGATTGGTGAGGATTGTGAAAATGTCATATTAAATTGCGAATCTCTTATTGATTTCGGAGTCTCATAAAAAACCGAAGAATTCTTTCTTTCTTATAACCTTTTGAATTCTGATGATTAGTCCTTTAATTTTTTCATTAGTAGGAAAAAAACTGGTTTGTAGTTGCTTCTTGATCAGTATGTTTCAAAACTGGTTTTTTTTAAACGAGACCCAGCTGCATGAAGGACATAATCAATTATTTAGGAACTATACAGTTATTCGCATTAATGCTGGTAGAGGTACAACCATTCTCACACATTTAAAACATGCGGTTTTCCAAATTCCTTGCAATTTTTTTTCTCTTATATGATTGCTGCATTGCATATGCATACATATGGTGGCAACATTAGAAAATTGCTTGTGAATTCTTTATATTCCTATATATACTTATCTAAGCCAAAAGCGCTTTATTTAATACTAATCGTTATAAATTTTAAAAGAATATAAAGCAAATTCCAAACAATAACAATCAAAAAAACTTAATGGCCCAAATGGCTCTCTAAATTTGTACGTTATCATTAACTCATTACATCAAAAAAAACTATAGCAAATTCAATTAATTACGATTATTACATATTTTAAAATTTAATTGGAAAAAGGAGAAAAAACCAACTAACACTATCCTAAAATTATTTATAATCAAAACACAACAGTGAAACTTTGATCCTACACCTAATATGTTGTAACTTATTTCTAATAAAATACAATCAAAAACTTTATCTTATACTTAAAAAAATCAATAACAATGTTCCTAACCTAAGTGTTTAATCTTATCTCTAACGGAATATAGTAAACATTACATATACCTAATCTATACTTAATTTTTAACAAAAATAAACAACAACACTAAATGTAGCAATAATGAGCTGAAACTCAAAAACTAAATAACGAAGAACACCAAAACTGAAAATAAACACGAATAATTTAGACATTGTCATTCAGCCACCAATACCTAGATTGCCCCGTCTCAACTCGATCAGCTTCAACGAATCTAGCAAATGAGTATCTCCATTGAAATCGTTGGTCTCGTGAACTCAAATTAGGAGGATATTTTATCTTCTTATCGGTGGCCCGTCGATATATGTGATATATGACTGGGACGCCGTCAATATCAAAAACATATCGATTCATGTCCAAATACACGAATGCTTCTGGAGGAATAAAGCCAGTAGCGAGGCAAGTCGCTATATACCCGTCTGTAGGGTGGAACGGCTTTGAAATCCAAGGGTTTTCACTCACAGTCACAGATCTTGCGATATGATTCCGAAGAAGTTTCAATATGAAGATATCGACTCTAGTCACTTCAGCAGTTTAATAAATTCTTCTATTCGATATATAATGTTTCCAATCCGTCTCAGGCTTTCTGTACAAGCCAGTACATGCACGAAGACATTTCCTTTCGAAAACTCTTAATTTTTCCATAATACTAGCGCTCTGGTTGTACCAGATCTGACATCCATATGTCAAAACTGGTCTAACCAGTGTCTTGTAACAGATAATTTTGACCTTTTGATCAATGTATCTGGAATGAAAGAGCTTTCGAAGGGCCATGACTACTTTAAGTGCCTTACTGAGCATGATTTTCACATGTTCAGTATAGTACAGATACATATCGAGATAAACACCGAGGTATCGAACACAGGATTTATGTGTAACCCGTTCAAGACTACCCTCACCAGCCATGATGTGGAAATCTTTCCAATTACGTTTCAGGTCTTGACTGACCCCCTGCAGCGTTGTCCGAAACAAGATTGTTTCACACTTCTGCGCATTGATTTTCATTCGCCAATTGTCAGTGTACAGCTGTACATCATTGAACATTTTTTGGAGATTGCTCTGAACTATTGTAGCTTTTCGGTCTGCCGTATAGATGATCAGATCATCAGCAAACGCTACCAATGATCGCGTTGGCGAGACGTTAAAATCAAAGCCGTTCAATAGCTTGCGAATGAATATTGAAAAGAGCAGAGGCGCAATAACTGTTCCCTGCTATAGACCATTCAAGACCTTGAACTCGCGCATTGTTGTCAGATTTCCATCAGTTACAACAAACGATTTCCCGTATAACATCTTATACATCATGGCGACAAGGTGTCTGGGGAACTTGTCCTGAAGGAGTTTAAAAACTAGTCCATCTAACCATACCGTATCAAAGGCTTTCTCCATATCAATGAGACATGCTCCAACACATTGTCTATCATTTAGTTTCCAACAGATGTCTGAGGTTACTTTCGTTATTGCATGTGTGGTCGAATGCCTGGCACGAAAACCAAATTGGCAATTCGGCATCAACTCATTTTCCTCAATGTGGGCGTTTAATGCTCTGTTGAGTATCACTTCAAACACCTTGCTGATGTTAGGCAGCAAGCTGATTGGGCGATAGCTTTTGGGGCATGAAGATTCTTTTCCTTTCTTCAAGATCGGAAATACCTTAGCTTTTTTCCACTCATTTGGGAAATATGAATTGCTCAACATGTTGTTGAACAATATGCAATAGTTCCTAATAGCAACCTCAGGCAAATGTCGGAGAACTACATTTGAAATACCATCAGTACTACATGATTTCTTGGTGTTTATCTTGCGAAATATGAAGCACAAGTCTTCATAGCTGATAAAATAATCAATAAGATTCAAGCTCGGTATGAGGTCAGATGTTAATGTTTCATTGAAATGAAGAATTGATTGGCCGTTCAGGCTTGATTTGAAGTCGGAAACTTGTGCTTCAACGACCTCTGAAAAAATTTCGTTCCCTCTCTCAGGGTTTGGTAGATGAACCAATTCAAAATGTGTTCCAATCAGGGCAAGCTTATCCAATCCTTCACAAATAATCCTGTTTCCATTTCTATCCGGAGTCGTACTATCAATTTCGATACCAGCCCTATCGAGAAGATTTATCTCATCACTAGTGACTTCAAGATTCGATACCTTCACTCGAGACTTCTTGCGGAATATGCTATTCACTTTCGCAAACACGCCGTCTGGGTCCTGTGGGCTAATACCCCTCAATTTTTCCGCCCATTGATTGCTGACCTCACTCCTGAAGTATGACCGGATTAAGTTCCGGACATTCTTCAGATGTAATTTCAACAAAGACAACGAGGGATGGTTGTTGTCCAAAAATCGTCGATAAATATTGTTGACGCGTGTGAGAAGGAGGCTTTTCAATCTTTTCAACCTTGCGATGGTTGGTGTTTCATATCCTTCCATATTGTTTCGATGTTTAATCTTGAGAACTACTTTCTCAATCGTTTCCAACGTCAGCTTCTCTAAATTCGACAAATAGACATCTATTTCATCGTTAGTTAGATTCCTGTCATTCGGAACCATTGAGTAAGAGTTGCCACCATCAGAAGGGGGACATTGCTTCTGGTCCTCCCGATTAAACTTCTTTTGAAACTTTCCTCAGTCTGTTTTTTTGAAGTTCAACCGATGATTTTCGTGTTGAACTGGAATGAGGATGAGGATGATTGATTTCCATTACGATTGCGTTATGGTCGCTATCATAAGGAAGCACCTGCAGTTTCCGTTGAGGACTATTAAAGTTGAATTCGAGTCTTGCGTCAGCAATGCAAAGGTCCAAATATGAATTTGTCCTAGGGTATGCTGGGAACTCCGACCCATATAGATTGCACCTGTATTCAATTTGGTTCTCTGTTATCCATGATTTCAGGAATACACCTCTTGATTATTGGTGGCGTTCAGCCATGATGTATGCTTGGCGTTCAGGTCACCAGCAAGAATATAATAGTTATGCAGCCTGTTCAATTCGAGTATTTCAAACAAGGAATTGAGTTCCTCCTTGAGCTTGAGAACAGTTCCACCAGTTGCATAGGCAGAGATAACGATGAGGTTATCCTCACCTGGCAGTGAGATTTTGATAACGGACACTTCAAGAGATTCAAAGCTTTTGAATTTGACTTTTTCAATATTTTGGAAACGACAGGGTCTTCGTACCAATATCCCGGTGCCACCTCCCCCATCACCTATTACCCTATCGTTTCTTACGAATTCAAAATCCTTGAATGTCATGGAGTGCCATGAATTGAGGTGGGTTTCGGTTAGAAGCAGGATGTCAGGCTTTTGTCTGGCAATGAATTCAAGGAGATAATCACGCCGATGTAAAGTAACAATGGAGTTGACGTTGATCGAGATGAGACGAATCCTATCCGTGGGAATGTGGCTGGATGACAACTTATTTTGAGGCATTTGAAAGTCCTAAACGCTGAAAAACAATGTTAATTTTCGAATCTTGTTTATCGA
The DNA here is from genome assembly GCA_963969285.1 of Odontomyia ornata. Classification (NCBI taxonomy): domain Eukaryota; kingdom Metazoa; phylum Arthropoda; class Insecta; order Diptera; family Stratiomyidae; genus Odontomyia; species Odontomyia ornata. The sequence continues at coordinate 425,599,211 of OZ017739.1, read as the reverse complement.
TTCGCTCTAATAAGGAATTTAATTTCTGTAAAATTTTGAGAAGCAGCTCATTATTGCCATTTACATTATTTACACTATTTTCCGCATTTTCTGCTGGTCCTCTAGCGGCTTGTGCAAATGATACTCCGGGCTTGACGAAGTTCGGAGCTAAGACACTGCGGTGTATTTGTGTTTGCTTTGGGGCAGATTTCAATCTTGCATCCTGATATCGGGAGCATCCTCGATATGATGCCGGGTGACCAAAAACACCGCAGTTCACACAATATAACTTCTCTTTTGGCTCCGTCTGAGCCAATTTGCACTCACCGGGAGCATGCACATCTTTGCATTTAACGCATCGGTAATGCATGGCGCAGTTGGCAGCCAAATGTCCAAATCGTTGGCAGCGATAGCACTGGTTGACTTCTCGTTTCTGGAGGCGTTCCCACCTCACCACTCGAAAATTTAAATACCTGATTTGCTGAAGAGCGCTTGGACTGCTCTTATTTGTTATTTGTACCAAATAAAGTGGTAAGTTTTTTTTTCTACCGTCGACCTTCTTGTCGCGAATGTTTTCACTGAGATAAACTCGATTTGTGGTGCTGTTTCCTTGAGGACCTGAAGAAGATCGACGGTATCTTCTCCGCAGTCCAAGCCCTTCAGCAAGAACGTCTGGTTCTTCTCGCTTTTGGGGGTATAAGTGAAGTGCGGAACCTCCCCAGAATTCAAAGCATCTTTCGTTGATTTGAAATCAACCAGTGATTTTGTTCTAATTGACAGCTTTTCAGAATTTATTCGTTTAATTTCGAAATTTGTCAATTTGTTTTCGGCTGCCAACAGCCGAACCATGTCTTTTCCGCTTTGACCGAAGACATTAATTGGCGGAACTTTCTCGGTATTCTTGGCTACTTTTTGAGGAGGACCAGCAGAACTACGGGCTGGTTTCTTCTCCCTATTTCTACTTTCATTATTTTTATTTTTTAAATATAAGATAAAATTATCGTCTTTATTACCTTCGTCTACCTCCATGTCCTGTTGGAGTCCATCCAGCACCGCAAAGTAGTTCTGGCTTTCGTTGGTGCCACCAGCACTTAATACCTCTTCAGTTATTATTGGAGTTGCAGCTTTCTTCTGTTTTTCGATTTTTCGTATCGGATCACTCTCTTGAACTTTTTTTGCCGTCTTGAACATTTCTTCGTACGTTTGAATTCTTGCCTTTAGCTCTTCGATTTCACTTCGAAGGCGACACACTTCCTGTCTATCTTCGAGCACTTGTGTTTTGCGACCGGCATCTGCGGTATCCTGGGTGCTCGTGTGTCTCCGCTTGTTGACACTTGCCAATTTCACACCGTCACTCTCCCCGGGGCCCCCTAACGGAGGGAAGCCGTCGGGCTCCTCCATACAGCAGTCCCGAGTTGTCTTTGGTTTGTTGCCTTTCCTTGATTTATTGGTATGGTTGGTTGATGCCTTCGACGATTAATTCTTCCCCAATAAAATCAAAACTTGCTTTTGACTGACTCGTACAAAATTAATTCAATTATTTGAAACTGACTTTTGTGAAAAATTAATTAATTTTTAAAATTAATGACAGGAGCGATTAAAAACATGTCTACACGCAACGAGTGGGATGTTAAGAAAAAATCTTGTGAATGTAAATGAAAATTTCTTTGATATTTGAGAGAATTGTACAGTTCTTGTTCAAAATATTAGGAACACTTCATTTTTATGATGTTTTTTTAAATTTTCGTTTATGGTGTCATAAAAATTATGATTTCAAGAATGTTTTCATTTTATAATTATGCCTGTAAGTATTCTGAAGGGATCTTATGAGATATGGAAAATCCCGGTCATTTGAAATTCTTTCAAGTAATTGATTTTTACCAGTAAATTGTATCCACTTTTCTTAATAGTAATAGTCAGTTTTAGTTAACTTTTAAGTTTCGTCATCTCTTTTGGGCGTTCATCATGTTTCACATCATCGTTTTTCCTTTCCGGCACCCTCTGACCATCATGCTCTCTTTTTGTCTTTGCCTCTATTATATAATTATCCAATGACATCTAGCCACTTTCTAACTCGTTCTTTCAAAAATGTTGGCTGGGCCCAGTTCGATAATCATCTTTCTGATCTATTGAAAGGTAATTGTTCTGATGATCGGATACTAAATAATCAACAAATTGGTGGTTTTATTCAATTTCTTTCGAGTAGTGATCCTGAATGTTTGGATACTTTCTCCCCTGCTAAAAAATCCTTTAATTCTGAATATAATATTTCCCAAACAACTCTTCATCTCATTCGCATTTGAAATATATCGGAACAAAAATTAAAAAGATTATTCCATCAAAATTACAATATAGTCAATCCTGCTTAAATATCCTTTAGATCTAAAATTAACTGTCTGATTAAAATTATGACACAATATAACTAAATTCGGTTTATAAAGCTCAGCTTGCTTCTTTGAAGTTTAAAGAGATTAATAAATTGATTGGTCTACTTTCAAGCAATCTGAATATTTCATCCCCCCCTGGCATGATGGCCCAGTTTATGTTTGAACCGAAGAAAAATTAAATGTCTATTCTACTTACTATACTGACCTTTATAAAATTAATCCTTCACCCAATACTTCTCTTAAAATTCTTGTTGATTATAAAATCAATTCTTTTCAATCAGGTCTTGTTGGACCATATTAAACGATTTTTCAATAACAAATTGTTCACATCCCTCTTATTCAAACAACCGTGAATTTTTTACTAGTTTCGATGAAATGAGTGGCATTATATTTGGTTTGAATAGGAAAAAATCGTTTGTCCTTGATGGAATCCCAAATTTTGTTATCAAGAAGTATTGTAACACTCTCTGCCGGCCTCATGTTGTAATTGGTAATAATGGTATCAATAACGGTCATTTTCCTACAGCTTGGAAAACTGCCACTTTACTTCCATTGTCAAAAAAGGTTCGGGTGGCGGTATTAATAAATTTAGGCTTTCTACTTTCAAATTGAGGCAAAATCATTGAAAAAAAATATTCTTCATTCATTTAATATTTTCTCGAAACCACTTATCCCAAAACAACAATTTGGACTTAAAGAAAAACTTTCCACCAAATATGTCATACTATCTATAACACAATTTAGTTTGGTGTAAGAAACAAGAAAGCAACAGTTACATGTACTATCGATAAAAAGATAAAATATACCCCGAATTTGAGTTCACCAGACAAACAATGCCAATGGAGATACTCGTTTGCTAGATTCATTGAAGCTAATCGCGCTGAGATGGGGCAATCTAATTATTCGTGTTTATTTTCAGTTTTTGTGTTTTTCGTTACATAGTTTTTGAGTTTCAGCTCATTATTGCTTCATTTAGTGTTGTTGTTTATATGTGTTAAAAATTCGGTATGGGTTAGGTGTATGTTATGTTTATTTTATTAGATAAGAGATAAGATTAAACGCTCAGGTTAGGAATATTGTGATAGAACTTTATAGTATAAGATACGGTTTTTGATTGAATTTTATTAAACTTATGTTATAACATATTAGGTGTAGGATCAAAGTTCACTGTTGTGTTTGAATTATAAATAATTTTTGCATAGTGTAGCTCGGTTTTTTTCCTTTAATTAATTTGAATTTGCTATTTTTTTTTTGCTAAAATGTGTTTAATGACAACTTATAAATTTAGAGAGCCATTTGGGCCATTAAATTTTTGTATTGTTATTGTTTGGAATTTACTTCATATTCTTTTAAAATTTATACCGATTATTATTGAATAAAGCCGATGCCATCTTACTCAGGCCCATAAGGAAATCAATTAAGGTGCCTGACGCAAAACTGACGTTAGATAGGAAGCCATATAGTAGCAATTTGCATATGTACTAGTCGGCCTAGTATGGACAAGCTTCCAGTAGCTGTCACCCAACCGCGGCATTAGCAAATGCTTATATTTCGTAATAAATACTATTTTCCGAATAAAAAACGTGCGGAACGCATTCCGTGCATGCTATAAACTCACCTTGTATAGCCCACTGTACTCCTAAACTTTTCGAGATGGGCAAATGATGCACACGTTTTGCACCTTCGACTGATAGCTCAGCGTTGAGATGTGAACAACCTCCTATAAATTCACTTTGGAAGGCGATAAAAACTAAACGGGCATAAGAACTGAAATAATTTTCACTTCACTAGGAGCGCTATTGTGTTCTCCGCGTGCCATCAGGATTTCACTGTAGAAATCCGCCTCAAAATCGTACAAAACTTCCAATTTTCGTTGACACCTCCATAATTCTTCATATACCGCCATGTAAGTTAGCCAGCAAAGTCGGCCTACTAATGGTCATGTGTGTGGTAGTAAGCGCTGCTGCCATATGGCTTCCTATCTAACGTCAGTTTTGGCTTGACGTCACATCCCGTACCGGAAACAGTAGTTCTAAATTTCATCAGTAGTTCTAAATTTCGATAAACAGCTACTTTTCAGATTGTCAAGTATGACATTTCTCAGATGAAATTTAGCGGAAATGATACAAACGGGATCGAAATACATATATTTGCGCGCTAATGTCTTCGACGTCTCATATTTAAAATAAATCGTTGACATAGTACTGATATAATTTCAAATTACAGTCATATGTACTGTCAAAAATATTTAAAAAATTTGTTTGATGTAAACAGCACTAGATGGCGCTGATTATGTTGGTCAAAAAGGTTGGTTCGCGACGTGACGCGGTGTTTCCGCTTTCGGGCCTGAGCTAAGATGAATAAGAACTGGATGGGCTAAGCTCATACAAAATGCATGAGAGAGCATGCGACCCTAAGATTAATAAGAACTGGATGGGCTAAGCTCATATAAAATGCATGAGAGAGCATGCGACCGGTTTCTGCTCTCTTCCAAGTGAACAGTCTGTCATTTCCTGCCCGTCTGCCTCTTGCTGGTCACTTTCTTGTTCCAAAAGCTGTCTAGGTGTGAACTCACTGTCAAGTTGACTGATGCAAATTGGACGCCAAACTGGCCAATTTGCAAGTTTCGTCGCGAATTTTATCCGATATTAAAACTGTGGAAAGTGTTCGCGATCTAAATTCGTTCCAAGTGTTTAAACATTCGATTGGAGTTTGTGATTTAAGTTACTTTAACGTGTAACACTGTGTAATTAACTTAGAATTTCAAAATGAAATGTGTAGTGCCTTCGTGAAAAAATCATAGTGGAAAAGGATCTGTATGTGTTTCCTTTCACAAGTGAGTAGTTATTATATTAATGTTTTGCATGTTTTTCATACAATGCTGAAGCTTTTTCAACTAGAAAGCAAATTTTTGGTATTGTATGAAAATTTGTTTACATTGAGCAGCAGCCATGTTTGCTTGTGCAATTTGGCTCTCTCTAAGGTTGTAAACAAGAGCGTAGCAGTAGGAAAAGTGGTCGCAGGGGTTGTTGCAACCATATTGTCACGTGGTTGTCCACTCCAGTATTATTTAATTACTCAATGATGCGACCGGTTTCTGCTCTCTTCCATGTGAACAGTCTGTCATTTCCTCCCCGTCTGCCTCTTGCTGGACACTTTCTTGTTCCAAAAGCTGACTAGGTGTGAACTGACTGTCAAGTTGACTGATGCAAATTGGACGCCGAATTGGCCAATTTGCAAGTTTCGTCGCGAATTTTATCCGATATTAAGACTGTGGAAAGTGTACGCGATCTAAATTTGTTCCAAGTGTTTAAACATTCGATTGCAGTTTGTGATTCAAGTAACTTTAACGTGTGACACTGTGAAATTAATTTAGAATTTCAAAATAATATGTGTAGTGCCTTCGTGAAAAAATCATAGTGGAAAAGGATCTGTAGGTGTTTCCTTTCACAAGTGAGTAGTTAATATATTAATATTTTGCATGTTTTTCATACAATGCTGAAGGTTTTTCAAATAGAAAGCAAATTTTTGGTATTGTATGAAAATTTGTTCACATTGAGCAGCAGCCATGTTTGCTTGTGCAATTTGGCTCTCTCAAAGGTTGTAAACAAGAGCGTAGCAGTAGGAAAAGCGGTCGCAGGGGTTGTTGCAACCATATTGTCACGTGGTTGTCCACTCCAGTATTATTTAATTACTCAATGGGCCTGAGTAAGAAGGCAACGATAAAGCGCTTTTGACTTTGAATTTCGACGTTGCCAAGGCATTTGACTCAGTTTGGATGAACCTTCCAATGTTAAAACTTTTAGACAATAATTACCCTATCCCATTAAGTTGCAACAATAAAAGTTTCCTTACAAACAGTGTTATGTTTGTTAAAGTGGAAGTTCCTACTTATCTTTAATTCACATTCAATTCGGAGTTCTACAGGAATCAATTCTAGATCCATCAATTATTATTTATTAGATATTCCTTTCAACCAATCGAATATTTCAAATTGTAACCTTAAAAATTTCTGTATGTGGACGACACTATCATGCTAGCAAGGAATTAAAAGCCGGCTAGCTGCTTCCGATAAAATTAAACTATTCTTTGTAATTTTAGGGCAGTTCACTGAAACTTCGTTCACAACTTGCAGACATCACAATATATTCTTAAACCTGTACATATATTAGGAAACGCTTCTTACAAGTCATGCTTGCATAAATTTTGCAATTCGTTCAAGTCTTGAGCTTACGAGTATTTTCTAGCTAAATTGGCTCAATTTTTTGCGAGTCCTCAGTGGACATATTTATAAACACATGGCCACTGAGAAAAGCTCAAGCCGTTGCCTTCTTACTCAGGCCCGAAAACGGAAACACCACGTCACGCCGCGAATTAACCACTTCGAGTAGCCGCATTAGTGTCATCTAGTGCTGTTCAAATCATACAAATTTTGTACAGATTTTTGGCAGTACTCATGAGTGCACGGTTGAAATTTTATCAGTAATATGTCAACGATTTATTTTAGATATGAGACATCGAAGACATTAGCGCGCAAATATATGTATTTCCTTCTCGTTTGCATCATTGCGGCTAAAATTCATCTGAGAAATGTCAGACTTGACAATATCAAAAGCCTACTTTGGGCCTATTGAGATGCTGCTTTCAAGTTTTCTGGACAGTTGTGATCAAAACTGACGATAGATACAAGCCATATGGTAGCAATTTGCATATGTGTTAGTCGGCCTACTATGGACAAGCTTCCGGTAGCTGTCACCCAACTGCGGCATTAGCAAATGCTTATATTTCGTCATATATACTATTTTCCGAATAAAAAGCGTGCCGAACGCATTCCGTGCATGCTATAAATTCACCTTGTATAGCCTATTGTGCTCCTAAACTTTCCAAGACGAGCAAATGAAGCACACGTTTTGCACCTTCGACTGATAGCTCAGCGTTGAGATGTAAACAACCTCCTATAAATTCACTTTGGAAGGCGATAAAAACTAAACGGGCATAAGAACTGAAATAATTTTCACTTCACTAGGAGCGCTATTGTGTTCTCCGCGTGCCATCAGGATTTCACTGTAGAAATCCGCCTCAAAATCGTACAAAACTTCCAATTTTCGTTGACACCTCCATAATTCTTCATATACCGCCATGTAAGTTAGCCAGCAAAGTCGGCCTACTAATGGTCATGTGTGTGGTAGTAAGCGCTGCTGCCATATGGCTTCCTATCTAACGTCAGTTTTGGCTTGACGTCACATCCCGTACCGGAAACAGTAGTTCTAAATTTCATCAGTAGTTCTAAATTTCGATAAACAGCTACTTTTCAGATTGTCAAGTATGACATTTCTCAGATGAAATTTAGCGGAAATGATACAAACGGGATCGAAATACATATATTTGCGCGCTAATGTCTTCGACGTCTCATATTTAAAATAAATCGTTGACATAGTACTGATATAATTTCAAATTACAGTCATATGTACTGTCAAAAATATTTAAAAAATTTGTTTGATGTAAACAGCACTAGATGGCGCTGATTATGTTGGTCAAAAAGGTTGGTTCGCGACGTGACGCGGTGTTTCCGCTTTCGGGCCTGAGCTAAGATGAATAAGAACTGGATGGGCTAAGCTCATACAAAATGCATGAGAGAGCATGCGACCCTAAGATTAATAAGAACTGGATGGGCTAAGCTCATATAAAATGCATGAGAGAGCATGCGACCGGTTTCTGCTCTCTTCCAAGTGAACAGTCTGTCATTTCCTGCCCGTCTGCCTCTTGCTGGTCACTTTCTTGTTCCAAAAGCTGTCTAGGTGTGAACTCACTGTCAAGTTGACTGATGCAAATTGGACGCCAAACTGGCCAATTTGCAAGTTTCGTCGCGAATTTTATCCGATATTAAAACTGTGGAAAGTGTTCGCGATCTAAATTCGTTCCAAGTGTTTAAACATTCGATTGGAGTTTGTGATTTAAGTTACTTTAACGTGTAACACTGTGTAATTAACTTAGAATTTCAAAATGAAATGTGTAGTGCCTTCGTGAAAAAATCATAGTGGAAAAGGATCTGTATGTGTTTCCTTTCACAAGTGAGTAGTTATTATATTAATGTTTTGCATGTTTTTCATACAATGCTGAAGCTTTTTCAACTAGAAAGCAAATTTTTGGTATTGTATGAAAATTTGTTTACATTGAGCAGCAGCCATGTTTGCTTGTGCAATTTGGCTCTCTCTAAGGTTGTAAACAAGAGCGTAGCAGTAGGAAAAGTGGTCGCAGGGGTTGTTGCAACCATATTGTCACGTGGTTGTCCACTCCAGTATTATTTAATTACTCAATGATGCGACCGGTTTCTGCTCTCTTCCATGTGAACAGTCTGTCATTTCCTCCCCGTCTGCCTCTTGCTGGACACTTTCTTGTTCCAAAAGCTGACTAGGTGTGAACTGACTGTCAAGTTGACTGATGCAAATTGGACGCCGAATTGGCCAATTTGCAAGTTTCGTCGCGAATTTTATCCGATATTAAGACTGTGGAAAGTGTACGCGATCTAAATTTGTTCCAAGTGTTTAAACATTCGATTGCAGTTTGTGATTCAAGTAACTTTAACGTGTGACACTGTGAAATTAATTTAGAATTTCAAAATAATATGTGTAGTGCCTTCGTGAAAAAATCATAGTGGAAAAGGATCTGTAGGTGTTTCCTTTCACAAGTGAGTAGTTAATATATTAATATTTTGCATGTTTTTCATACAATGCTGAAGGTTTTTCAAATAGAAAGCAAATTTTTGGTATTGTATGAAAATTTGTTCACATTGAGCAGCAGCCATGTTTGCTTGTGCAATTTGGCTCTCTCAAAGGTTGTAAACAAGAGCGTAGCAGTAGGAAAAGCGGTCGCAGGGGTTGTTGCAACCATATTGTCACGTGGTTGTCCACTCCAGTATTATTTAATTACTCAATGGGCCTGAGTAAGAAGGCAACGATAAAGCGCTTTTGACTTTGAATTTCGACGTTGCCAAGGCATTTGACTCAGTTTGGATGAACCTTCCAATGTTAAAACTTTTAGACAATAATTACCCTATCCCATTAAGTTGCAACAATAAAAGTTTCCTTACAAACAGTGTTATGTTTGTTAAAGTGGAAGTTCCTACTTATCTTTAATTCACATTCAATTCGGAGTTCTACAGGAATCAATTCTAGATCCATCAATTATTATTTATTAGATATTCCTTTCAACCAATCGAATATTTCAAATTGTAACCTTAAAAATTTCTGTATGTGGACGACACTATCATGCTAGCAAGGAATTAAAAGCCGGCTAGCTGCTTCCGATAAAATTAAACTATTCTTTGTAATTTTAGGGCAGTTCACTGAAACTTCGTTCACAACTTGCAGACATCACAATATATTCTTAAACCTGTACATATATTAGGAAACGCTTCTTACAAGTCATGCTTGCATAAATTTTGCAATTCGTTCAAGTCTTGAGCTTACGAGTATTTTCTAGCTAAATTGGCTCAATTTTTTGCGAGTCCTCAGTGGACATATTTATAAACACATGGCCACTGAGAAAAGCTCAAGCCGTTGCCTTCTTACTCAGGCCCGAAAACGGAAACACCACGTCACGCCGCGAATTAACCACTTCGAGTAGCCGCATTAGTGTCATCTAGTGCTGTTCAAATCATACAAATTTTGTACAGATTTTTGGCAGTACTCATGAGTGCACGGTTGAAATTTTATCAGTAATATGTCAACGATTTATTTTAGATATGAGACATCGAAGACATTAGCGCGCAAATATATGTATTTCCTTCTCGTTTGCATCATTGCGGCTAAAATTCATCTGAGAAATGTCAGACTTGACAATATCAAAAGCCTACTTTGGGCCTATTGAGATGCTGCTTTCAAGTTTTCTGGACAGTTGTGATCAAAACTGACGATAGATACAAGCCATATGGTAGCAATTTGCATATGTGTTAGTCGGCCTACTATGGACAAGCTTCCGGTAGCTGTCACCCAACTGCGGCATTAGCAAATGCTTATATTTCGTCATATATACTATTTTCCGAATAAAAAGCGTGCCGAACGCATTCCGTGCATGCTATAAATTCACCTTGTATAGCCTATTGTGCTCCTAAACTTTCCAAGACGAGCAAATGAAGCACACGTTTTGCACCTTCGACTGATAGCTCAGCGTTGAGATGTAAACAAACTCCTATAAATTCACTTTGGAAGGCGATAAAAACTAAACGGGTATAAGAACTGAAATAATTTTCACTTCACTAGGAGTGCTATTGTGTTGTCCGCGGATCATCTGGATTTCACTGTAGAAATCCGTCTCTAAACCGTACAAAACCTCGAATTTTCGTTGGCACCTCCACAGTTCTTCATATAACGCCATGTAAGTTAGCCAGCAAAGTCGGCCTACTAATGGTCATGTGTGTGGTAGTAAGCGCTGCTGCCATATGGCTTGTATCTATCGTCAGTTTTGGTTGTGATCGAAACTTAAGGGCTATTGAGCAGCTGTTTCCGGTACGCGAAGTGTTGTCAGGTACATTAATTGATTTCCTTATGGGCCTGAGTAAGAAGCCAACGCTCAGGCCCATAAGGAAATCAATTAACGTACCTGAAGTCACTTCGCGTACCGAAATCAGATGCTCAGTAGCCCTAAATTTCCGAAAGCAGCTCCCCAGAAAACTTGAAAGCAGCATCTCAGTAGGGCAAAAGAAGGCTTTTGAGATTATCAAATATGAATTTTTCGACGCCCCATATCAAAAATAAATCATTGATATAGCACAAATAAAATTTCAAACTACAATCATATGTACTGTAAAAAATCTTTAGAAAATATATTTAAAATAAATCGTTGACATAGTACTGATATAATTTCAAATTACAGTCATATGTACTGTCAAAAATATTTAAAAAATTTGTTTGATGTAAACAGCACTAGATGGCGCTGATTATGTTGGTCAAAAAGGTTGGTTCGCGACGTGACGCGGTGTTTCCGCTTTCGGGCCTGAGCTAAGATGAATAAGAACTGGATGGGCTAAGCTCATACAAAATGCATGAGAGAGCATGCGACCCTAAGATTAATAAGAACTGGATGGGCTAAGCTCATATAAAATGCATGAGAGAGCATGCGACCGGTTTCTGCTCTCTTCCAAGTGAACAGTCTGTCATTTCCTGCCCGTCTGCCTCTTGCTGGTCACTTTCTTGTTCCAAAAGCTGTCTAGGTGTGAACTCACTGTCAAGTTGACTGATGCAAATTGGACGCCAAACTGGCCAATTTGCAAGTTTCGTCGCGAATTTTATCCGATATTAAAACTGTGGAAAGTGTTCGCGATCTAAATTCGTTCCAAGTGTTTAAACATTCGATTGGAGTTTGTGATTTAAGTTACTTTAACGTGTAACACTGTGTAATTAACTTAGAATTTCAAAATGAAATGTGTAGTGCCTTCGTGAAAAAATCATAGTGGAAAAGGATCTGTATGTGTTTCCTTTCACAAGTGAGTAGTTATTATATTAATGTTTTGCATGTTTTTCATACAATGCTGAAGCTTTTTCAACTAGAAAGCAAATTTTTGGTATTGTATGAAAATTTGTTTACATTGAGCAGCAGCCATGTTTGCTTGTGCAATTTGGCTCTCTCTAAGGTTGTAAACAAGAGCGTAGCAGTAGGAAAAGTGGTCGCAGGGGTTGTTGCAACCATATTGTCACGTGGTTGTCCACTCCAGTATTATTTAATTACTCAATGATGCGACCGGTTTCTGCTCTCTTCCATGTGAACAGTCTGTCATTTCCTCCCCGTCTGCCTCTTGCTGGACACTTTCTTGTTCCAAAAGCTGACTAGGTGTGAACTGACTGTCAAGTTGACTGATGCAAATTGGACGCCGAATTGGCCAATTTGCAAGTTTCGTCGCGAATTTTATCCGATATTAAGACTGTGGAAAGTGTTCGCGATCTAAATTTGTTCCAAGTGTTTAAACATTCGATTGCAGTTTGTGATTCAAGTAACTTTAACGTGTGACACTGTGAAATTAATTTAGAATTTCAAAATAATATGTGTAGTGCCTTCGTGAAAAAATCATAGTGGAAAAGGATCTGTAGGTGTTTCCTTTCACAAGTGAGTAGTTAATATATTAATATTTTGCATGTTTTTCATACAATGCTGAAGGTTTTTCAAATAGAAAGCAAATTTTTGGTATTGTATGAAAATTTGTTCACATTGAGCAGCAGCCATGTTTGCTTGTGCAATTTGGCTCTCTCAAAGGTTGTAAACAAGAGCGTAGCAGTAGGAAAAGCGGTCGCAGGGGTTGTTGCAACCATATTGTCACGTGGTTGTCCACTCCAGTATTATTTAATTACTCAATGGGCCTGAGTAAGAAGGCAACGATAAAGCGCTTTTGACTTTGAATTTCGACGTTGCCAAGGCATTTGACTCAGTTTGGATGAACCTTCCAATGTTAAAACTTTTAGACAATAATTACCCTATCCCATTAAGTTGCAACAATAAAAGTTTCCTTACAAACAGTGTTATGTTTGTTAAAGTGGAAGTTCCTACTTATCTTTAATTCACATTCAATTCGGAGTTCTACAGGAATCAATTCTAGATCCATCAATTATTATTTATTAGATATTCCTTTCAACCAATCGAATATTTCAAATTGTAACCTTAAAAATTTCTGTATGTGGACGACACTATCATGCTAGCAAGGAATTAAAAGCCGGCTAGCTGCTTCCGATAAAATTAAACTATTCTTTGTAATTTTAGGGCAGTTCACTGAAACTTCGTTCACAACTTGCAGACATCACAATATATTCTTAAACCTGTACATATATTAGGAAACGCTTCTTACAAGTCATGCTTGCATAAATTTTGCAATTCGTTCAAGTCTTGAGCTTACGAGTATTTTCTAGCTAAATTGGCTCAATTTTTTGCGAGTCCTCAGTGGACATATTTATAAACACATGGCCACTGAGAAAAGCTCAAGCCGTTGCCTTCTTACTCAGGCCCGAAAACGGAAACACCACGTCACGCCGCGAATTAACCACTTCGAGTAGCCGCATTAGTGTCATCTAGTGCTGTTCAAATCATACAAATTTTGTACAGATTTTTGGCAGTACTCATGAGTGCACGGTTGAAATTTTATCAGTAATATGTCAACGATTTATTTTAGATATGAGACATCGAAGACATTAGCGCGCAAATATATGTATTTCCTTCTCGTTTGCATCATTGCGGCTAAAATTCATCTGAGAAATGTCAGACTTGACAATATCAAAAGCCTACTTTGGGCCTATTGAGATGCTGCTTTCAAGTTTTCTGGACAGTTGTGATCAAAACTGACGATAGATACAAGCCATATGGTAGCAATTTGCATATGTGTTAGTCGGCCTACTATGGACAAGCTTCCGGTAGCTGTCACCCAACTGCGGCATTAGCAAATGCTTATATTTCGTCATATATACTATTTTCCGAATAAAAAGCGTGCCGAACGCATTCCGTGCATGCTATAAATTCACCTTGTATAGCCTATTGTGCTCCTAAACTTTCCAAGACGAGCAAATGAAGCACACGTTTTGCACCTTCGACTGATAGCTCAGCGTTGAGATGTAAACAAACTCCTATAAATTCACTTTGGAAGGCGATAAAAACTAAACGGGTATAAGAACTGAAATAATTTTCACTTCACTAGGAGCGCTATTGTGTTCTCCGCGGATCATCTAGATTTCACTGTAGAAATCCGTCTCTAAACCGTACAAAACCTCGAATTTTTGTTGGCACCTCCACAATTCTTCATATAACGCCATGTAAGTTAGCCAGCAAAGTCGGCCTACTAATGGTCATGTGTGTGGTAGTAAGCGCTGCTGCCATATGGCTTGTATCTATCGTCAGTTTTGGTTGTGATCGAAACTTAAGGGCTATTGAGCAGCTGTTTCCGGTACGCGAAGTGTTGTCAGGTACATTAATTGATTTCCTTATGGGCCTGAGTAAGAAGCCAACGCTCAGGCCCATAAGGAAATCAATTAACGTACCTGAAGTCACTTCGCGTACCGAAATCAGATGCTCAGTAGCCCTAAATTTCCGAAAGCAGCTCCCCAGAAAACTTGAAAGCAGCATCTCAGTAGGGCAAAAGAAGGCTTTTGAGATTATCAAATATGAATTTTTCGACGCCCCATATCAAAAATAAATCATTGATATAGCACAAATAAAATTTCAAACTACAATCATATGTACTGTAAAAAATCTTTAGAAAATTTGTTTGATTGGAACAGTTCTAACTAGATGGCGCTGATGAGGCTACTCTCTGAATCTTTATTAATTTTCCGCCAGAGGCGTTTCTTATGTTAAGTAGTTTTGAAGATGAAAAATGTCTTTCAATAAACGTTTGTCAACTGGAAAGGTTCGCATTTGAATTTCTTCGCTCTTTTAAAAGGAATATCCGTGAGCACAACGCCACAGATAATTGGTGACCCCAACGCAAGTTACAATGCGCACAACGAAATCAATTTTATATTGAAATCATGCCGCTTGATCGTTCGCCGGAACGTGCATTAAGTGCTGCAAATCCAGTTCCCGACACACTATCCCAACAAGCCGCCACCAGTAGCCGCCATCATTCAGGAGAGCAAATCGATGCCAACCGTATCGTAAAAGCACCCAAAGTTGCAGCTTTTTGGCCGACAGATCCGGAATTATGGTTCGTGCAGGCCGAAGCACATTTTCACGCATACGGAATATCCACTGACGTCTCGAAGTATTATACGGTTATTGCAGCGTTGGATGCAGCGACCTTGAAACAAGTCTCCGATCTCGTGCGCGCACCACCGGCAACAGGTTTGTACAATGCATTAAAAACCAAATTAGTTGAACGTCTCACGGAGTCGGAGGACAAAAAACTGCACCGCCTCCTGACAGATATAGAACTCGAAGATAGGAAACCGAGTCAGCTGTTAAGGGAAATGAGAACCCTTGCAAATGAAAATCTTGCGGACGACATCCTCCGTGCGCTTTGGATGAAACGTATGCCTGTAAGCGTACGGTGCATCCTGTCTGCAAGTCACGGCATTGACCTAGACCAATTGGCAGAGATAGCTGATCGAATAATTGAAACTTCTTCATCGTCCCATGTGTCAGCTGTAGAATCCGCGGCAAGCGTGAGATCAACAGCACACAGTAGCTTTACCGAGAGATTAAAATCCCTTGAAGAAAAATTTGAGGAACTCAAATCAAGATCGCACCGTTCTAGCTCACGCTCTCATTCAACAAATCGTAATAAAGATATCGGTTTTTGTTACTACCACCACCGATTTGGTTCAGCGGCAACTAAATGCACCAAGCCGTGTGCGTTTAAGCCAGCGCAGGTGTGCCAAACGCCGGAAAACTAATATCGCCATCCGTACTCTGTCCGGTGTACGATGGCATACAAATGCAAAACCGGCATACGATATTAGTGAAAAACCAACTATTAGCGACGATGTTGATGACCGACGTCCCTGCGAACATATGATCGGAAGAAAGTGACATTCACACCTCACAAACTCGGAGGGGGGTAGTGTGGCAGCGCTGAATCTTTATTAATTTTCCGCCAGAGGCGTTTCTTATGTTAAGTAGTTTTGAAGATGAAAAATGTCTTTCAATAAACGTTTGTCAACTGGAAAGGTTCGCATTTGAATTTCTTCGCTCTTTTAAAAGGAATATCCGTGAGCACAACGCCACAACTCGAAGAGGATAGTTTGCGACCTGAAGTAGTGTTTCCGTTTTCGGGCCTGAGTAAGAAGGCACCGATCAAACACAAGATAGTTATGCTTTCCGTAGGATAGAGAAATAAAAGTAGTACTGGCAACCTGGTCTAATTAAGATAAAATAATTCCTTGCTAACAATTTACCCTATTTGAATTGAATATAAAATCATTTTAATTTTGTAAGATTATATTTAAAACAGTCTCTAAAACACACAAAATAACTAAAAGCACTTTACACAAGACTAAAATAATTACTGTCTAGTTAAATTTAATGCTTTAATTTTTGCCTCCATTTTTGCAAGTGCTAGATCCAGCGACTATATAATTCAGAAGATCCTCATGGTTTACAATGCCGGTTAGTTCTGTGTGAAAATGAAAAAAATCATTTAAATAATATAATCAATTTCTACTACAAACAGAGCTTACCTCCTGTCTGTGAAAGAATCATTACGAATGGCTCTACTTCCAGAATACGTCCGATTGTTCCCAAGTTGACGTTGTCCTTTATTTTAATGGCTTTCTTATACACAGCTTTCTTGATTGAATCACATGGCTTCATTCCATTGCTGACTATTGCACTAGTTATGGACGTCTCAGTTACAGCTCCCATAATGGCGCTATTGGAAATAGTAATACTATTGTAAAATTGGTTTCATGCAAAAGAATGACAGAATTTCACCCATTGTCACGTAGAATTGGTATCTGGTCAACGTTATTATCCTTCATGTACTGAAGTGCTTCTTCACAAGTCATGGTGATTGTGAAAGTTTTTGGCGTAGACAAATTCAGTTCAGCAACATTGTGATCCCACCACCAAGCGTTATGGGTGTTGACAGCTTCTTGGAACCCACGAGCTTCCATCCAATTATCAGTAACGAATTTCGTCATGTAGTTCCGTATACCGTCAGGTAACAAAACAACACACGTTTGATCTTCGCGCAGCTCTTTAGCGGCTTGAATTGCAGCAACCATGGCAGAGCCACTGCTGCCTCCACATAATATGCCTTCTTCGCGGTTTAGTCGTTTAGCCATCAGGAATGAATCTTTGTCATTAATTTTTATCCATTGATCTACTATAGAACGGTCGAGAACGTTTGGGATGAAGTCATACCCAATTCCCTCTACTTCATAGAATGTTGTATCAGTGTTATTAAGAGTCATAGGGTATGCAAGAATTGATCCATGTGGATCCGCAGATACAACTTTGCATGTTGGAACGGCTTCTTTGATACGTTTTCCTGCACCTGAAACTGTACCACCTGTTCCAGCCCCCATAACAATCATATCAATTTTGTTATCACATTGCCATAAAATTTCAGTTCCGGTTCCATCATAATGGGACAAAGGATTTCCACAGTTGGAATACTGATCTAATATGACTGAGTTAGGAGTCGTTTTTTGTAGACTTTTTGCAACTTCAATTAAACCTTCTGGGTCATCGAATGCCGCTTCGATCGGTGTACGGACGATTTCAGCACCGAGAGCACGAAGAGCGGCTACTTTTTCATTGGACATTTTGTCAGGCATAACAATGATACAATTGTATCCTTTAACAGCACATGCCACTGCCAGCCCGATTCCAGTGTTGCCAGATGTTGGTTCGATTACTGTGTATCCAGGCTTTAAGATTCCTTTAGCCTCTGCATCAGTCACCATGCGATAGCCGATGCGGTCCTTGACGGAACCGCCTGGATTGAAGAATTCACATTTTACAACTGAAAGAATAAAAAGGTTGATGGTAATTTGGTACTGTTATGAAGACAATTGAAGATAGAATGGTAGCCAAAGGAAAAATCTTACAGAATACCATTTTAATGCAACAGATGAATGCTTAAGTAATTGCATATAAGGAACAGATACAGATATTCTTTTGAAAATAATAAAAGTAATTTAATCAATGCGAAGGCCCGATAGGAGCTGTAGCGCTGCGGAGAAGAAGAATTTAATCAAAGCAAATGGTCGATTTTTTGGCTAGCTTAAATCAATAAATAATTCTACATATCGTTTTGAAGAGGGGAACTCTACCACGAGCATAGACTTAAATAACGAAGCATTTATATGACTAAACTACAGTATAATAATTTTGAGAGTGCTTGATGAATTCATTTTAAGGGTGCTTGATTAATTTAATTTGAGGTTTTAATACTAAGCAACACTGACACAAAATCAGTTATGCCAAAAACGGTTTATTCAAAAATGGGTTTCAAAAGAATAAAATGTACTTACGCATACGACATTTGATTCCTTCAGTCTTTGGTATTTTTCTCAATTCAACGAGTGGCGTGTTTCCAATGGTATGCAAAATGTCTGGGTGTATTTTTACACGTTCCAGCCTGGAAAGAAAAATCTTAGATAAGAAAATCGTCTTATTACTCAGTGATTAAGTTCCTTCCAAATTTTCCACGCAATTTCAATGTCAGTGAAATCATTACTTAATAAAAACTGAACATTTTCCTTCGTAAATCATTTTTTTGCTTTTTAATTTACTATCTTTTAAAATTTCAGTCATGCATACAATCAAAAACTCAACACCACCCCACACGAACGTGACAAGTGATAAACACTGAAAATACGAGTAGGGGAAAAAATCTTAGATTGTGGGACCCTAATATAAAGGAAAGGTGTTTATTTGAAAACATAGATTGTTATGATCGCAACACACTTACATGTCCTGGGTACTTTTCTTCCAATCGCAATGTGCAAGGGGCTCAACATATTTTGTCTCTTCAGAAGTTGCCTTGGACTCGACTATAGTTTCCTGTGGTGTAGGCATTTTTTTTTCTTCAAGAGATAATATTATCAACTATTGCGGTGCTTGTTATCTTCGCGTAATGAGCCTAAAATGACACAAATATCAAAAAAAATAAATAAACAAAAATTTATATTAATCGCTCGATTCTTTAAAAAATGTTAGAATGATTTATTTACATGGTAGCCTTTAACTACACGAGTTGCTAAAAAAATTGTAATGAATAATTTTTTTAACGCTGAAATGCGTTTTCAGTTTCTCATCGTTTTGAAAGACGATTTGTAATTATTCGAAATGAAAATTGCTGTTCTCGATCATTTAGATATGAAAGTATAGTTTAAAAAAAGTAATGAAAATCATTATCCTCATCAATATCACTATATCTCAAGTTAGAATTACTGGCCTATCTTGGGGGTGTTTCCATTGTGTCTTCACATTGTTTCTTTGATTTTTTTATTTAATGCTTCTCTAGTCATCCATCTTTTAAAGTTCGTTTGGGTGCGAACCAAATACCAAGTCCATTCCTAGTCGTTCTTTGGAATTAAGCATTTCACAAACGTCATTACACCGTATTTTGCATAAAGATTTGGGTCTTAAGGCTTATAAAGTTCAGTTGACACAAGAACTCAAGCCGGTCAATCATCAACAACGTCGTGTCTTGGCTGATTGGGTCCTTGAAATGCATAAAAATGACCCGGAATTCCATCGACAAATCATCTTGAGTAACGAGGCCCATTTGCGCCTCGGTGGCTTCGTCAACAAGCAAAATTGTCGCATCTGGGGCTCAGAAAACCCAATAGTTGTTGTTGAAAAGCCTCTCTATCGTCAACGTGTGACTGTTTGGTCCGGTTTCTGGTCCGGCGGAGTCATTGGACCTTACTTTTTCGAAAATGAGGCTGGAGCAACAGTTACGGTGAATGGATTGCGCTATCGAGAGATGACTAATGATTTTTATGGCCGGAATTGGATGGTATTGATCTGGACAACGTTTATTTTCACCAAGACGGTGTTACGTGCCACACAAGTAACGGAACCATTGATCTTTTACGGGAAAAGTTTCCGGACCGTGTTATCTCTCGAAGAGGTGATCACAATGGCCACCGGGATCTTGTGATTTAACACCTTGCGACTTCTTCCTTTGAGGCCACGTAAAAGAAAAGGTCTACGCCAATAGCTCAGCGTCGATTCAAGACCTCAAAGATGGAATTCGTGAGGCTATCGAGGACATAGGGCAGCCACTTTGCGATTTGGTTATGGAAAATTTCAAGATAAGGATATGGTCCCGTAAGCGTGATCATTTGCCTGTTATCTTTCACTATTAACGGCATACCTTCCTCTTTATAATGAAACAAACATTCGATCATTTATATTAAAAAATGGCATTTTCATTTTTAAATCAAAATAACACATCTTATTGCATGTATATTTATTTATTGGTCAGTCAGTCGACTTTTCCATGTCTAATTTCAGCGCAATATTTCAAAGTATTTATTCGGTTAAAATCTCTACAAAAGCTTGAGCGTTTTGTTTCAAAGCCCCTTACAAATTTAATTTTTCTATTAAGTGAGGTTGAATTTAACGTTTAAGAGCTTTAAGTATTTTTTTTTTATTTTGGAAAACCATCGGGCCTAGCCTGAGTATATAGACTAGCAAGCAATTTCACCAGCTGATATGTCAAAAAAAAGAGAAGGAAAATATTTAAAGCAATATTTGCCGGTTCAATCTCTTTCTTACATTTCCCCATGAAAGCATTTGCGAACGCTTATACATACTTAAATCGATGTTTGAAGGTTAAATACAGTTAGGTAGGGGATTTGTTCTAAGTGAACTCACTTGTTAGTTCATACGCTCTGGTCTAGCTTTTAGTTTTCGACAGTCGCGTTTCGACTCGCTTGAGTTTGTTAGTGTTTAAAGGGTGCGAATAAAGAGGTTGTCTTATGTATTGTAGAAGTAGGGTGGGTTATGCAGGTAGTTCCCTAGAGGATATAAAGTTTTTGTCTTGTTGATTGTTTTGATTCGTGGGTGGTGGGAGGGTGTAGTCTAGTAGTGAATAAAATGCTGTTGCGAATTCCAGCGTACCGGCATTCTCCCGTTCGCAACTTCAAATTGCCGCCATAACATCTTCACTTTCTTTTGGGCACATATACCCTTTTCCTCAGTTTATTTATTTATTTTTCTTAACATTTAACCATTTTCCCTATAGTTTTAATTTCCCTATCATCTCGATCTTACCCTTTTACCGTATTTTCAATTACAAAAGAAAATAATAATAATAATATAATAATAATCTTAACTTTCCCACTAACAACCCTCCAATTATTACTTCCCATTAACAAAATTTTATTCGATACCTTTTCTCTAACAAAACCTAATTCCTTTCTTCATATTAAATAATTTTACTCATTAGCTCCCGCTAACAAAATTTTATTTTTCATACTAACAAAATTTTATTTTTTATACTAACAAAATTTATCCACGCTTCCCTACTAACAAATTTCATTTCCATGCCCATTAAGAAAGGTGCATAGTTGAAGTTGCTAATTCGATGAATGAGAAATCAACAGGAGGTGGCTTCGTTGGTAGCGCCGTGGACCCTCGACCGTGGGTCCGCTGGATCCCCGGGTTCAAGTTCTGCCGAGTGCAGGGAAACACTCTTTTTGGGATATCGACAAAAGTGATTGTTTCCATGAGCTGGTACGTATATGATGATTTGCGTACAACCAAACGCTATCATGGTTATGCAAATCGCTATATATGCGAAATGGAAACTATTGCGTTTGTCGATATTTTTTTTTTTGTGGTAGGGAGGTGAAGGCATTTATGCCCGCCGAGTCTGGCAGTGTGGGACTCCCATGGAGGATACCTTTGGACTACCCACTAAACACCTCCCCTGTCAATCTGAGAGCCTAGCCTGGAACCGTTTGACACATTACTTCGGGCCAGGTCTCGTTTTGTTACGCCGTGGGGCGCCTTCAAGCTGGGGAGTCCCTTTCCTAGCGGGAGGGGAGGGGGGAAGAGGAATTGCCAGAAGAGCGATCCCCCAGCCCCAGTGCCTCCGGCTGCTGTGAGTCCCTTTTATATTTTAGGACTGCCCGAGCATAATGTGCCACCTGGTTCCATTTGTCAACCGATTCGAGCATCACCGCAACTATATTATCCGGGGTGAGCTCTCCCGTCTCCCTGTAGAGTTCCCTTCGCAGCCTGGCCCATTTGGTACACGCAAAAAATGTGTGACAGGCATTGTCCTCCTCTCCTGGGCAAAACCGACAATCGGGAGACCGTGACTTACCGATCTTGTGCAGGTAAGACTGAAAACACCCGTGCCCGCTCAAAAGCTGGGTCAGATAGAAGTCAGTCTCACCATGCCTTCGCTTTAGCCACGGTCTCACATCCGGGATGAGGCGCGCAGTCCACCTTCCCTTCGTGCAATTCCTCCAAGACTGCTACCAATCGTTGAGCGAGCGTTGTCTCTCCTCGCGGACAACGATCTCCCTCGCATCCTCGTTTCGGCGCAGGTAAATAGCGCGGCGCTCTCTAGCAAAGAGGGCGACAGGTATCACGCCTGCAATCACTCTCACCGCCGAGTCGGAGACTGTTGGATACGAAGATGCAATTCTCAGTGCTCCTCTTCTCTGTACCTGTGCCAATCGTTTTCGGTATACCTCCTTGCTGAGAGCGTCGCCCCATACCTCTGCTCCGTACAGTAGCACTGACCCTACAGCACTCATCAAGAGGCCTCTTCTTGATGGGCTGGGTCCCCCTACGTTGGCCATAAGTCGACTCAGGGCCGATATTCCCGAAGCAGCCTTCTCAGCCGTTGCCCTGATTTGCTCAGAGAAACTCATCTTCGAGTCGATCAGTAGCCCCAGGTACTTCACCGCTGGCTTCGATTCGATCTGTATATCTCCAATACTGATCATCCTTACTCTAGGGATTCTCTTTTCTGTCAAGATTACCACTTCGGTTTTCTCCAGTGCTAAACTGAGCCCGCGAGCAGTCATCCAGTCCCCTAAAGTGTATTGAACTTCGATTACGTTACTCGGGTGCGGCAGAGGTATTTGGAAATAAAAGGACTGCAGGATTGGGTTTTTCGATTTGAGGGATTCAGTGGTTAGCTGGCAGAGAATAATGAATTCTTTTGCGGTTTCGGCGAAAGTTTGTGGTGTGAAATTCAGGGAGTGAAAGTTGTTTGAAAGTCAAATTTGGAAGTTTAGTGAATTAATTAAATAAATTAAAATAAAGTTGAATTTTAACAGTGGGAAAACAGTTGAGTTGGATAGGAGATGACTTGGAAAAGGAAGGAGAGTTAACAAATTAGTTGGACTGGACAAAGCTAAGAAAGTAGTGAATAAAATACTTTTGTAGCAGAACGGTTTTGTCCTAGTGTTTGTTGTAAAGTAAGAAAAATAATAAGTGGGTACGAGAAGTGGAGACACAAACAAAAACGATAATCAAATCGTGTAAATTACGCAAAGTGATTGAATTGATCATCTTCTGATCATACAATGAAGAAAGAACTTGTGGATTTTCATGTCGAAAGCGACAGTTTGCATAAAGAAAGGGATTTTTTGCAATAAGTGATGTGGTGAGCCATCTTCGTACGATAGAAGAGTGGATTCCGTTATCTCCGACTCTATTCCTTTAATACTTAGTGGGTTTAAATTTACCAACAAACTGAATTATTGGATAACTTATGCGGCAGAAATAATAGATGAAATAATCTAAATAAACTAATGCTAAAGTTAATGGATATACACGGGTGGATTAAATATTAGAATAAAGTGGCCATTTATCTACAATAAATGAGTTTTTACTTAACATTAAATTTCCAGGGACCCCGCTTTTTTTTGCTGAAAAAGAAAGAGTCCTTGTATTTTGACATTCTTTTATTTGTTGCGTATTATTTTAATTTATTGAAATTGGCTTTTTGATTAAAATCTTATTTGATTTAATCACATAAAAATTATTGAGGGGTTCGTTTTCTTGATTGGTATCTAAAAATTGTTAAACTCGCAGTGGAAATTACGTTTTATAAAATATAACAGCCATGATTTGCTTAAATATTAATTTTTCATTTGTCAATATGACCTCCCCCTTTTCCATTCTTTTCCCTTCGTGTTAGTTTTTATATGTAGGGTGGCTCAGCACAAGCAGAAGGTGTCCCGGAAGACCCACGACACGACTGAGTGCTAACCGGCCTCAATATGCCAGTCCAAGTTATGCACCCCTTTGCTAGAAATTGACGTCTGCATTTGCGGTGACTTCCGTGGTTGCTACAAAGCTTCAGAATTTGTCATAAGATGCTCGTTGATTATGTTACCGTCTGTCTTTCTATGTTTATATACTGCAAGTCTTCCAAGGATATCAATCCCCGGCCCTTTACTTTGTTTGTGTATGAATATCATTGAGTTGGTCATAGCGTCAGGCTGGTGGCCTTGGTTTTGTTAGAGTCTGCGTTGTTGTGTAAGAAAGCTTGTAAGTGCTTTACGTGTTGTCCTGCCTGTGTATACCATATCACAGCCCTTACATGTCAGTTTGTATAGGCTGCTAATTATTTGGATGTATTTTGTTCATATAGGTAAGTAGTTCATCTTCTTTATTTTCTTCCGAGTTAATAATGATGAAACAGTTGTCCACATATTGTTTGCAATATATCACATTAAATCTTTTGAGAATTTCGGATATAAAGCATTGGGCTCTTTCACACGGGAATGGCAAAAACCCATATCCAAACAGGTTTCGCGCTTACGCCCCTATGTTTACACGTTGCATAGTTCAGCCAACCTATTTTTGTATACGATACATGTCTTGCGAGTGTATGTGTCAAAAGGGTCATTTGATCGTTAAACATCGTGCGAACAACATGAGAGCGAAGACAGAGAGATAAGCGATTGAGAATTTATGTTTTAGCCTTGAATTGTGCACGAGGTAATCAAAACTGGAATGAAAAATGTATTTTATGATTGTTAAAGTTTGTCGATTCAAACTTCTATTGGATTTATTTGAATCCTCCGTGTTTTTCCGCTTTCTGAAAAATATATTCCAAATTCGAATATCTTTTTTAGTCGCATATTTTTCTTGATGTGTGGTAAACATGCTTATTATAATGTGATTCTATGAAGATTATGCGTACTGTTAATTTTCTATAGATTTACAATAGGCAATTTATCTTCATTGAAATCGTGATATTCGTCGTGTTGTTTCCTGAAATTGAACATGGCCTCCGCTTTCATAAATTTATTACTAACGCGTAGCTTCTCGCATCCACGCATCCATTTTTGCACGAAAATTAAAGAAAGGCAATCGTTTCATGACGACTACCATCTTCACCGAATGTTCAATTCGGAATGCTTACCTGCGTTGGTATAAAATTTCCCCCACCAAATGATCAACAAAATGCGTTTGTGTATGTGCGTTACGCTCGTTCACCCTACAAAATGTTGGCTTGTTTTTACCATCAGGTCCCCTCAATGCCTCTCACTCTTCTTGCCCATATAACCTGTTTAACGCTCACTTTTAACGCTGCGTCTGAAAAAGCCCATTGGGTGTGGCATGTCCAATCCGTCCTTGGAAATATACGTGTTAGTAAAATATTTACCCGAAAATACAATAGTTCGGTTGCCAAGTGTCAATTTCAGAGGAGTGATGCAGGTCGCTAGTTCGCAGCTGTTCTTTTATGCGTATTTGTTGTTAAGGTGCATATCATATCAGCTAGTTTATATGCAGGAGCTAGGCGGTAATTGACAACAGGTCGGACAAAAATCTTGCGTTGGTGGAGCTAAGGTTGTGCCTTAAGGGGTGGTGTGGATGGGTTCGGGTGTATGTAGCGGTGCTTAGTATTAGGTCGAGTGATTAGTAATAATGGCATATAGAAGGACGTAGTTCTACCTGGAACTTATTAGTAGGGTCTTTGTACACTAGTTCGTATCCATTGGCGTTAGTGAAATCTGTTGTTTTTCGTATATAGTCCGTCATTTTGAGTATCACTGTTGCATGTCCTTTGTCAGCCTTGGTGATTGGTAGTAGCATAGAGGTATGAGATAGAATAGAGAAGCCTAAAAGCAACAACTGTGTCCGAAATTAACGCATACTATGGAAAATTTATCGATACATTAATTTTTTTCAATGATGCATCAATTTTTGGGGCAACTGAAAGCTACAAATTTTAATTTAAAAAAAATAAGTTGAGTGTATTAGTTATATCACTAGATTAAATTTAAACAAAACAGCTTATAATATGAAATATGCACTAATTTATATGTCAAGATTGCTCCCTTTATGAATTTTAAAATATTTATTAATCGCACCAATAGTCCGCGTGGAGTGGTGGTTAGAGCACTAAGCCCGTAAGCCGAAAGTCTCTGGTTCGAGTTTCGTCGGCGTCAACGGGATTTAGTTCGAGTGGTTCTTCGGACGGACTATAAGCCTGTTCAGCTATGAAACGTGCTGGTTTAAAATCAGAACGTATCGCAGCTGAGTTGACGGACACACGGCCAAAGCGTGCTAATGATCATATCACCTTGTGGAATGCCGATAGATTCGATCATGACAATAAGATACTCTAACTATCTCTAAGCGAAGGCCCAAAAGGGGTGTAGTGCTACGAAAAAAAAATAAAAATTAATCGTACCATCAAAAATGTTACCTTGGGAATGTTTTTATTTACATTGTGTTTCCTTGACAACAAAATTCTTTGTAGAGAGCAATATCAAGCTTCGTGTCTTACATATCTTAAATATTTTATTTCCAAGCACCTTTACCTGTAACATTTCTCAATGACAGAGTAAATTTCGGAGAACTGGTGCAAGGTTTAATTTTCCCAATTTACAAAAAATGGAGATCAATTCTGTTGCCAAAACTATAAAGGTATATCCTTATAGTGCATATGCTGTCGATTGAAAGTTTAAGCTGCCGGAATCATTAGAGAGTACTTGAGTGGCTTAAAAGCAGGATAATCGACTGTTGACCAGATCTTCTCAGTGAAAAAATATTGGAAAAATGCATGGATTATAGCATCGATGAGTACCAATTTTTTTTAGATTTCCTGAAAGCCTATAATAACATTGATTGCAATGCGCTCTACATTATACTCGTACTACCAGAACTAACCTGAACCAGGCATCCCACCAAAATTTCTCTGCCTGATAAAGCCTACAATTGAGAAGACTGAGTTCCAAGTTGAAATTCAAAACGAACTAATCGATGCATTCTCCTCAGAGGAAGGGTAAAAACAGGGAGACGGTTTAGTTGCAACCTTCTTCAACCTGAAACTTGAGCATATCATAACATACTTCATATAAGCAAACGGTGGTAACACCGATGCAACTACAGCATATGCGGACAATGTTGATAAAATGACCCGATTCTTTTCCCATCTACAGAAGATGTTTCAAGAGCTAGCTCAATCAGCAAACATGGTGGAACTACGAGGCAACCAAAATAAGGCCAAATTAATGCTACTGTGGTGACTTATACTTAGAGCAAATTGATAATTTTGTCTTTTTAGGGGTTCAGCTCTCAAAAAACGATTGCGGGAAGGACTTATTTCACTGATGAAATTACATCGAAGGTTAAAAATAAAAATCTATCAACCTTTGAAATGTCCCATTCTCCTCTATTTATGTGAAATCTGGGCGTTATAAGGAACATCAGAGAATATTTTATTTCAGTTTTCTGGAAAGAAAATTTTCGGTCCCCTTTAGCAAGGAAAAAAGAGGCTAACCCGATACAAGGTGCAGTGTTCAAACGAGCCATGTGCTTCTACCATTATGAAACTGAAAAATAACCAAAACAGACCGTCCATGTTGAGCATACGCCAGAAGCCAGGATACTTAACAAGGTGCATTGAAGGCGATCGCCCATAAAGAAAGCCACACAAAGAAAGTGAGGACTTTGTTGACTCAGACCGTAGAACGTTTCAAGGAATATCAAAGTGGAAAACGTGGTATACTCGTATAGATCGAGAAGATTACACATTCTATCCGGGAGGCCAGACCCAGTTTGGACTGTAGGGCCATCAAAGAAGAAGAAGAAGAAAAGCAGTTTGTATTTCCACCAGACATGGCATTACAGTTTATGTTCATGCAGATGACATCATGGCTATAAGTTGAAAGTAAACAAAAAAAATTTTTTAAACAAGCTCTCGTTTAATTAATTTAAATAAAATTTTTCAGGTTCGGAATAAATCTTTCCTCGGTAACTCTTCGTATTGATGAACATAGTTAGGTAAGTTTTAGGGTCGTTATTATACATATGAACGTAGATCATTTCGAAATATTTAATACATATACATCTTAAAAGGTTAAGGTACCTTTTGTTAACACTGAAATACTACTAACCTTTTTAAAAGACGGCACCTCTAGCGTTTGAAATGTAGGTATACACATTAAATATTTTGAAATGATCTACGTTCATATACTTACATGGGGACGTCCCTAGAACTTACTAGCCTACGTATGTCTATATGACGAATTGCCTAAGAGGGAGATATTTCGGATGTAGGTATTAGGATAAATGTTATTCAAATTTATTTTTTAACTTTTTAGTTACCTTTGTCAAATAAAAGGTTGTTTTTTAAAAAAATTCTTGAATATTATATTTCACTTTGAGTCTTTAATAATTTTTTGAAGTTGATTTTTTCATTTTTAATCTTTGATTGTTTTTCAATATTTTTAGCAATATAGTTCACACGCTCATACCGTTCATATTGGTAAGTCTAAAAAGTATTGTCATTATTCGATTGAATATTTCTTTTATTTAAAATGGATTTTATCTAAGTACATATTGTCCATTATTATCTATGACCTTTTGCCAGTTTTTGGGTAGAGCTGTTATTCCATCTGTGTAGAACTTCTGTGGTTTATCGGCGAAAAACTTGGCCAAGTAATTTTTACAGTCCCTTTTTGAAGGGAATTTCTTTTCATTAAGGAAGTTTTACAGAGACCAAAACAAATGGCAGTCTGATGGCGCAAGGTCTGGAATATACGGTGGACGCATCAAAACCTCCCAGCCAAGCTCTGTCAATTTTTGCCGGTCCTCAACGATGTGTGTGGTCTGGTATTGTCATGATGGAAGACAACGCCCTTTCTATCGATCAATTCTGTTCGGTTTTTTTGAATAGCTTGTTGCAATCTGGTTAGCTGCTGACATAACAGAGCCCAATTGAGTGTTTGGCCAGGATCTAGCAGCTCATGATAAACAATTCCCTTCCAATCCTACCATACACACAGCATAACCTTATATGGTGTCAATCCTGGCTTTGAAGTCGTTTGTGATGGTTCAAATTTTTTGACCATGATCTTTTTCGAACGAAATTCTCTTATCTTACCCATTTTTCATCGCCCATAATGATTTGCTTAAAAAATGGCTCGATTTCGTTGCGTTTTATTAGCATTTCGCAAATGGAAATTTGGTCGATCAATTTTTTTTGTGTTAATTCACGCGGCACCCAAACGTCGAGCTTCTTTGTGTATCCAGCTTTACACAAATGGTTCAAAACTGTTTGGTGATGGATATTCAGTTCCTTAGCAATGCCATGGCTGCTTATGTGTTGGTCTTCTTCAATTTTTTGTAAGATTTCATCGACTATTTCAGTGATTGGTTGACCTGAGCATGGTGCATCTTTGACATCAAAATTTCCAAAACGAAAGCAAGCGAGCCATCTCTTGGCTGTGACTTTTAATAAAGTATCTTGACCATAGACACCACAAATTTTTCACAAGCCTGCGATGCATTCTCATCTTAATCGTAGTGATATTGTAAAATATAACGAATTTTTTCAGAAATTTCACTCATTTTTAAATGAAGACAACTTTTGACACGAATGATGAAATAAAAAACTGTCCACTGAAAATTGTAGACTGGAATGTCGCCTTTCGAACGCATGTCAATTTGACTCAATGTGATCAGTATTGCCTAATATATGACAACAAACACCATCTAGTGACAAAAAAGGCTCGATACTGTTTAGATTGTCCAATATAAGAAAATGTAGGCATCCACTGATGGTCATAGGTTCAATCAGGTCGACCATGTTCTCATACAAAAACGAGCAGCCACAAGCATTTTCAACACGCGCTCGTTTTGCGGCACTGTCGGTACTTTGGACCACTACCTTATAAGGGTTAAGTTCCAATGCCACACTTCAAGAGCTGTAAATAAGGCACATCAGTTACTCCAAGGTACTAGATACACAAGCTAACAAGCCTACAGGCATGTAAGCATTGGAAGCTTGCATCAACATATCCCCGCAGGTGGCAGAATGTAATGATGAACCAGCCGAAGAGGTCTTGGGGCACCAGACAAAGAAAAGAAGGAATGACTGATTTGACGAAGAAACCAGGTACACAAAGAACACATCCAGTGAGAAACTCGGGCCAAAGAAGAACAATATAAAACTCATCAGCGATGAGCTAAAAAAATGTGCCTAAGAAAAAACGACTGACCATCAACACCAAGATCCAACAGATAAACGAAAACATGATCCCACATGAGGCCAGATTGAAATATGCCTCCATTAAACGACTAAGAGATGGCTTCGATCCACAAACAAGTCCTTGCAAAAGTATAACCCATTCAAAATAAAAAACAGGCGGCAAAAATATTTCCAGAAGCTATTCACAGCGTCCGCAACAACAACTGAAGTTGCAAACAGTCCAGAAGCAGAGCCTCCCTGCCCACCAAATAGAGATGAAGTACAGGCAGCAGTTCGAGACCTCAGAAAAAACAAGTCTTCTAGGATAGATGGAATACCAGCAGAACTGCTCTAGATCGGGGGTTCCCATTCAAGTAAGCTTCAGCATTGACTAATATGCAGAATACGGTCAGAAGAGCAGTGACCAGAAGACTGGCGGAAAAGTATAATATGTTCGCTACAAAAAAGGGGACATATTAAGGCGTAATTATAGCGGCACTGCTCTGCTGTGTGCTTCTTATAAAATGCTCTCTAAAACCATTGAAAGAAAGGTAAATCCGTACAATGAAATTATTCTAGGACAGGATCAGGGAGGCTTTCGGAGGGAACGGTCTACGATAGACTAAATATTCTCAATAAAGCAGGTACTCGAAAAGTGCTGGGAATATAGCATCAATATAAAACAATATTTTGTAGACTTTAAGCAAACATACGACAGTGTCGACAGAAATGCACTGTACAAAATAATATTAGACTTTGGCGTTCCAACAAGATAAGTCCGCATGGTGAAGGCCACGATGCTAAACACAGTGAGCCAGGTCGAGGTAAACGGTGAACTAACGCACAGCTTTAGACCGAAATTAGGCTTGAAACAAGGGGATAGACTTGCCCCAATGCTCTTTAATATTGCGCTATAACACGTCATCAGGAAGATATCAGCTAAAACCTCGGGTACACTAATGTTCCACACAATTGGTAGCAAATGCTGATGACGTCAATATTATTGCACGTTCAATCTTAGATACCAAAGGAGTTTTTCTAAGCCTAGGATTGGCCTATGAGCTAATGAAACTAAAACTAAATTCATGACTCAAACAAGGAAGAACACTCCAGTTCAACAAAACCTGACGGTAGGCGTCTATAATCTTGAAAGTGTGGATAATTTTACATACAATATCTTGGAACCAACCTGAATATAAGAGGCACCGAAAAGGACGAGATTACACACCGCATAAATGCCGCAAATAAAGCCTATACCTCCGTACTTCCCATGCTAAGGTCCAGAGTTGTGCACAAACAAAATAAACTCCGCATTCACTAGTCAAACCTGTGCTGTTAAAATATGTGGAAGTGAAACATGGACCCTGACGAGCGAACTCGAAAAGGCAGTGGACGTATTTGAACGCAAAGTGCTCCGGAAAATCTACTGCCCAGTGAAACAAGGAACAGAGTGGAGACTACGTTACAACGATGAGTTGTATGAACTATTTGACGATCCAGCTATTTTCGCTTGCGTAAAATTACGTAAATTGCAATATGCGAGCCATGTAGAAAGAATGGAGGAAACCCGGCTACCCAAACGAACATTAACGGGTAGAGCACAAGGCAGATGTCCAACGGAAAGACCGAGGGCTCGGTGAGAAGATACGATAGAAGCTGACAGCAGGAGTAAACAACTAGCGGACAACGTCGCGGAACCGTGGTCATTGGAGGAGATTAATCCTCCAGGCACAGGGCCGGCTTGGGTTATCGTGCCATAGATGATGATGATGATAAAAATTACTGAGGTAGGATATCATCAGAGCATCGAATCATATTACATTAATCATATAAACCCTACATTTAAAATAGGGTTTCTCTGTAAATGCCTGCTGCTTGGGAGATGTTTGTGGGTAGGTCAGTGAGTAGAGTTTTTAATAAAAACACATAAACATCCTCACATGTAGTTAATGAGCCCAGTGAATCTTGAGCGAGTTCCTAGTGGGATATTTGTTTAATATGATAGCTATAATTACGAACCTAGTCACTAGTTACATTGAATCCAATCGATAAAAGCTAAATAGAGATAACTGAGCCCAACCCTACCCAAAATTATTCAGCCATTCATTAAAAAAAATTAAAATGCCATTAGCTGAATCCTATAGGAAGCACAGATTCACATTCAAAATTTAGAAGAAATTCTCTTTCATATTCAGATTGATTATTAACATTCGAATGCAAAGTTTGCGATAAGATAGTAAATTATCAGAAAATTCAGCCAAGATTTATTTTGGCCTAGGAAGTTGGCTGGTTACCACTAAAAATAAATTAACATTATAGGATTAAATGAGATTAGTATTGGATGGTATTTGCAAACATTACAGTTAGTAACGTAGAAGAAATTTCAAAGAAAGATTTTATATGATGTTATCGTGTTTGAAAAGTACTTAAAATTTATTGGAATATTGCAGATAACTTTCAATGCTCTAATGCAAACTATTTCATTATAGATATTACGATGTTTGCTAATTATTTCTTGGGAGAAAATACATGATAGGCAGATAAATCATATATTGAGCTCAAATGGTAAGCACCTTTACTTTTCAGTTTCTAAAAGTCCATCCATCACAAGATGTTTGAGGAAGTCCCATTGTACTAGTCAGTAGTGTATATAAATGTAAAAAAATTCCAATTTTATCAAGATAAGCTTCTAACAATACATTTTTGGGGATAGTAAAATTTTCCATGAC
Source organism: Odontomyia ornata (assembly GCA_963969285.1). Classification (NCBI taxonomy): domain Eukaryota; kingdom Metazoa; phylum Arthropoda; class Insecta; order Diptera; family Stratiomyidae; genus Odontomyia; species Odontomyia ornata. Next base: position 425,566,230 of record OZ017739.1, on the reverse strand, counting down.
ATTCTACGAAGAATCATTTCCAGTGGATGGAAGCCACATGATGGTTTGATTTACTTTAGGTATAGACGAGTATTATAAACTGGAATGGCATGGAATAACAATGAATTTTGTTTATTTATGGTTATGCTGCCACTTGCTTTCTAGAGAAACTCTGCAGCATTGATTGGTGCAATGCTTATTTACAATACTCATACCATATTTTTGTTTGATGTTTAAAAATATACCCATGTAGTTATCATATACCTATCAAATCCAATTATATTTCCTTAGAAGTTGTTGTTGATTACTTTAACCGAAAAATTATTCACATTCTATCGATAATTTGAATGCAGTATTTAACAGGTAATAGGTGATAATGTGATCTTCGTAAACGGATTTAAGATCACCTTATATATTGATACTACTTTAGATCTTAAATAATTTTGGAAGTTGTCATATTGTTGTAAAAACTGCATTTCAAGGTGATTTAGAATTTGAATCAAGAACATATCGTCTGTTCTTAATAAACTTTGGAAGAAGCGTCAAGTGAATCAAAGGATTATTGTGCACAAAACAGGTTCGCTATTTGCTTCCATATTTCATCGGTTGACTTGTTCACTAATCACTCCCT